>DWJZ01001278.1:0-24338 GCA_018249125.1 Asbolis capucinus
GAAATCTTACAAGCCTTCCTTCCTGATGACAATGCATTTTTATGATAAGCATGACATGATACTACGCTCAGGTTTGGCAGACAAGGGAATTCCTCAACGGTTATCATAACAGTTATGAAATTTTGTATGTTTCTTTGTATTATGGATCTATAATTACAGCTTGTGTTGTATTTTTTTAATAAATTTTGTTCCTTCAAATACCGTTCTGAAGTGCGCGGTTGAAGTAAAACTTTGACATGTGTCATATTAATGGTTTTTAATTTTTATAAATTAACGCTTTGCCTCCGTTTGTATTTTTTTATCTATACTAATATTTTAAAGAGGAAAGATTTTTTGTTTTTTTTTTGCGTCGAATAGGCTGGAAATCTGCTGGACTGATTTTAAAATAAATAAATTCGTAAAAAATCTTTCGCCAACATGTACTATCGAATCTTAGAATCAACATATTAGAATTAACTTTATCACAGAATTCATTTAAATATATATATATTTTTAATATTGTTAATTAATTTATAACTCATGTAGGGACTTTGTACTGTAAAATTTTGACTTTCGTTAAGTAAGCTATTGATTTCTAAGACGAAATAAATAATTTTCATTTCATTTCATTTCATTTTATTTCATTTCATAGGCTACGCATCATCGCGGAAAATAAAAAAGATTTTTTTCTGGTAAGCGAATTTGCGAAACACAAAGCAGTCGAACGAACGTGTCTTTCGAGAACGCTGTTTCAAGGGTAAGATATACATATATAAATGAGTTGTATAGAGAAGTTGTAGAGTTTGAAAATGGCTACATACAAGTCAACGATAGCTGCTTCTTGGCCACGTTACGCCGCGGGTAACAGCTAGTTATTGCAGCGACAGTAAAAATATTAAATCTGTTTAATTTTAACTTACATTTCTAGACACTTTTCAATATTTTTTTTCATTCTTCTATTCTTCATAATTCCCCATTGTCCTTTAATAATTGAAAGCTATTTTAACACATGTATCGTTCCGTGACGTGATCGTCCAAAGCACGCGTCGGCAACCTTTTCCTGAGGGCCACAAATGTTATAAGGATACCGCGGGCCACATTTCATGTGTCGTCGTGAGATGCGTCGTATGTCGTGTCTACGCGGGCCACATCACTGTGGCCCACGGATTATAACTGGCCCGCAGGCGGCAGGTTGCCGATCTGTGGTCCTAAGCGCTCAGTTATCTATATATAGTCCGTCGGGTTCGACGTAGTTCCCCTTAATTTAATAATTTGCAGTAAAATTTTATAAAGCTTTTTCATTAATATTATAATGAAGGGGCTGTAAGAGACAATTAATTATACTAGTCGTTTAATTTAAAAGACAGTTAACCTTTGAGAAAGTTGTCCGATGTGCATCGCCTGCACATTTCTAGCACCGACATATTTCAGTACTTTGTTCTAAAGTTGCATCTCCCGAAACACAATAAATTCAGATGTTGTCAAATAATATCTATGTTTGTTTGTGAGTTTGTTTGTTTGTCCTTTATATACTCTGAAATGGTAGAAGATAGAGAACTGGTGTATTTAGCAACCTTGTTCAGAATTCTCTAGAAAAGGTTTTGGTATTAAATTATATCAATTGGTCACATGGTTCATGAGTTCGTGCGTAGCAACGCGCGCCGGGTACAGATAGTTGTCATACAGTAATAATAAATATTACAGCTCAGAGACGGCCATCTGACCTCAAATAATTATTTCTTTTCGTTTTAAGAAATGTTTCGTCTCTAAAAATTAAAAAAAATATATCTGTTACTGGAATAATAAGTGCCTACCTTTAATTATTGTTATTAATGTGTGAATTCTATTATAGATATATGTATGTATCTACATGCTATGTTATAATACTTTCGCTTCAGAAGAACCAATTAAAATAATTATATATATGGTGTAGCAGACTTATTTGTAGACACTGATGTCCTCAAAACTGTAGTACATCACTTTGCTCTATTGTCGATAAATTCCGCGGCATATATACACGATATAAGGATTTTATTTGTTTTTTATTTACACGTTGGGTTACGTTATCGAAGTTTTCTTGTGATCTCGAACATTCTTGAAAATATCTTATAGGTTATGTTTATCAGGGATAATGTAGGATTCGAATAGTAAACATTTTTTTAAATCGGCCCAGTAGTTTCGGTGGTCTTTTCAAGGCAGTTTCTGCTTCAGAAACGATGAAGCATTTAAACTTCGTCTTCATAATCTTCACTAAGTACTTAACTCTATCTACTTAATAAAGTAAGTAAGCATCTGGGTGAGTGAATAGAATAATATGTAACAATTTTTTTTTTATCAAATTTCTGCTGTTAATCTTATCGCAAACGCCTTAAAAACTAAAAGAAAATTCGAATTACCATTATTTTTGGACTTCACACATCACAAATTGCCGCAAAAATTACATAAAAATAAATCACAGTCACGCGCGAAACTTTGTTTGTAAACAGACGCGGGAAATTTTGACAGCTACGCCGCCATATTGTCAATTACGCGCCAAATTCTATGAATTGATTTTTTTTATTGTATTCTCGCATCGATGCGACGACACTACTTTCTTTCGGTTAATGAAAGTTTTATTTTTAAATCGTCGCGAGGTGAGCGCGCGTCCGTCGGCCATCGAGAGACTGGCCGACTCGCGTTACGGTTTGTAAATAGAAAATTATTTGCGCTGCGATCGTCGCGTTATATGTTCGTTTTTCATTTCGGACCCGGTTGAAATGGCATGTGATCCAATTGGTTCTCGAGCCTACCAAGTTTTTTTTTAATGTATTCAAAGTTCTATAATGGAACGCGACTCATACCAACTTGTTTTTCTTTTAACTGTAACTGAAACGTTACTAACTTCTTACTTATTTATTAGTGCGTGATTCACGAATAATAAGTAATAATATGACGAATCCTTTACTGAGTACTTGATTGATAACTTGATACTTGAATAACACACTAACTTCTATTTGTATGGCCTCAAACTTAAAAAATAAATGAAATGAACATTTTTAATATTTTTAAACCGATTTTAACACAAATACAAAACCAAGCCTAGCACAATAATTTTGTGAAAACGGCATTTAAATCGGATGTGTATCATCCGACATCTTACCTTGGTAATAAGCAACATTAACGTTAATATCCGACAGAAAAAATGTAATTATTTGAAATTTTATAGGTAATTAATTTATTATATTAATAGTATTAGTTCTGCTAGCTTTCATTCGTGCATCTTCGTCCGTGTTCGTTCTAGCTTTCTAGATTTAGCACTGAATAACTGAGATGTTGGTTATCTTAAATTATAGTTCACTGGTGACATGCTAGATGGCGTTGTCTGAATTTATGAATCGCGCTGATGATATTAACTTGATAATATTAATATAGTGACTTCTAAACATTTGAAACCTATGTCAAGTTACCTAAATAATTACTGTTTGTGATCGACATATTTTGAATGATTATAATTTGTGGCATGACGTCATTACGTAAAAAAATAATTAGTCAAATCGAATAGCACCTTCTGATCCCTTCTATTCTTCTCCAGGACAGGACGGTTCGTCTAGTGGTTAGCGAACCTGACTGCTACACCGAGGGTCGTGGGTACGATTGCCACCCAGATCTAACTTTTCTGTGATGATCAGGAAAGTTTGTTCTCTGTGTCTGGGTATAAATATCTATATAAGTATGTATTAAAAAATATATAAGTATGTGTATCAGTTGTCTGATCACCATAGTACAAGTTAATGCTTAGTTTGGGGTCAGACGACCGTGTGTGAGTTGTCCAAAGATATTTAAAGATATTTATTCTGCGGCTTTATCTTACACATTTCCGTTAATCACAAGCACGGAGTTTCAACTCAACATTCAACAACTTCCAGGCTTATGTACTTTTGATATCAACGAAGGAAACCACCACCACAGAGTTGGACCGAATGAAAGATGTTACAAATAAAAAAAATCATGATCTTTAGGTACCTAATTTCTTCAAAATATTCCATATTTTTAGTCAGTTTGAAAGAAATAAACAGTGCAACGACCTTAATATTATTTATTTTTCCTAACCACATATAACATTCACTTGTGTTACTCACAAGCAGATACAACACAATTGATTCTTCCTGGAGCACTTGGCATATTTTAAAGTCATTTATTATTTAGCACGAAATCTTTATGACTTCCACATCAAAAAAATCTGGCACTGAGATGTGTATTAATAATGTAAATAGACAGATTTAAAGCGATACCTAATCTTTATATATACTGCTGAGCAACAAATAATGTGCAAATGGCTGATGGTATGTCACTATTGTCATTCCACGAGTCATTGTCAAAAAAAGTTACAACTGAGGCTGAATATCAAATTAATGAGTTACTATTCTTTTGTGTGAATTAATGTGTTTGGCTAATAAGTAATGTCCTTGGCAAATTGTGTTAATGCGCTTGGAAATTTAATGATTAATGTACATTAATGAGTTAATGTCCTTGGCAAATTAAAGTGTTACTTGGACAATGAATAATTACTTATTCATTACTGTCTTCGGCAAATATATGTGTTAATGTTCTTTAAAAATTGATAAGTTAAATTCCTTGGCAAATGAATAAGTTAATTTATTTGAACTTTATTGACCATCATAAATAAAAACATCAAAAACAATTGGCAAGCTTAGTGCAATACCTACCAACTAACCAGTAGGCCAAACAGATATACACGAACTTACTAAGTTAGTGTGTCCAACATCGTAGAAATCATCCCCACATTTCATCAGGTGGAATCGATGTCGAGCATTAACTTATTTTGTATAAAAAAACAGAACAAACATTCCTGGTCATCACAGAAAAGTTTTTTATGAGTGGAGTTCGAAGCTGTGACCTTGACAAGTTGCCAGGTTAACTAACCACTAGACTAGATAAAGGCGTTCAAACAGAATAGAATATACGGTGGAAAGCAGTCTGACCTGCCTACGATCACGAATTTGAAGCCATTCAAGTTGGCGACGGTAGGATGAAATGTGATCAAATTTTCGTAAGCAGTAGATAAAACTTATAGAATTATTGATAAGGCGTTCCGGCTTATGGACAAGTTGGACATTCATATCGAAGGTACATACATACATCAGCATAGTCGATTAAAACAAAGCTAATATGTTGATAGCAATTTTATAGGATCCAAATGGATTTTTATTATTAACAAATTATATGTTATACTTTGCGTTGTAAACAACTTTTATTTCATTCTTGTATGAAATTTGGAATTTGTTGAGAATTTCCTCTTGCAAATAAACGGCAGCTTTGTACTCTGGTTAATACACGAAACTGTACTATTACGACTTAACGACCACCTCATTTGGTACTTCCAGAGTAACTTAGGTAATCTGTGGCTTTTTTATATTTACGGAGAGATATTCTGAGTTTACTAATTGTTTTAGAAAGATTATACATTTACGTAGATTTATATATTTCCTGTATAAAACTGACTGCCGCTCGCCCGCAGCGTCGCCTGTGGTGTTTAAAAAAGGAGGTGTTAGGCGTGGGAACCCAGCATTGTTAACAGGTGTATCCGAGAGCTGGACTTTTTCTGGAGATAACAATTATTTTTATTCAATTTCTATTATTTTTTTAATATATCATTAATGCATAGTATATGTCATATTTTTGCTTAATATTATATATATATTTGTCTAGTTATAAATATATAAATAAATATGTCATGTATAACATAGTCCGTTAATCTAATTTAAAAATATTTTCTCTCTTACTATATGTTATTTCAGACTTTAATCTATCTCTGTGCTAAATTTTGTTCTGATCCGTTCAGTAGTTTTGGCGAGAAAGTCCAACTATCCATCTATCCACACACACTATCCCATTTATAATATTGGTAGGATAGGAAGTCCGACTGTAAAATATGTTAAAATATATCACACATAAATAATAAAAAGATTCGTGTATGTGTGTATGTATAATGTTAATAAATACTAGTCTATCTGTTATTCCAGAATATATCAATTTTAATCTATAAATTTCATCCAGTTGGGTTCAGTAGTTTTTACCGACTTCTAAAATGTAAGAGGTACTCAATTCATTCGTATTTTTTTGTGTTAAGCAGTAAGAAACATCCATCCATCGTCACGGACTTTCGCATTTATAATATTAGTAGAATGAACGATGCCAAACTAGAGAATTTTCCTTTCCAGTTTTATAATTCTGGAAATGCTGGAACATTTTACTACCGACATTATTACTAACATCTCATATTTTGCTTGATGCACTAAGTAGGGCAAGTAGGCGAGATACGCCAAAGCAAATGTTGGTTCAACAAACAGACCGCGCCACTGTCGAAATATTTAGTTCGGTGTTTTCGTAGGTCTCCCGCCAAAAACCTGAGTGTAAACCAAGCGCCTAACAACTTTAATAGCAATTTCGTTTCTCTTATGTTACTTCTGTTTGAGGATCTGTTTATTATACGACAAAAGTGTTACTAAACTGTTGTGGTTAGTGTAATGTCGTTATATCGTAAACGTAACATAAAACGATCAAGAATTGAAATAAAATAAAATTTTATTCAGAGTTGGTTTTTAACAACACTTTTCGAAAGTCAGACTAGCGTAGTCTGACGCTTGACGCTAGCGAGTACGCTATAAGAAATTCCTACGGTGAGTGGTCTCGGGAGAAGAAGCGGCAAAAACTCCCAAGGAGTTATTTTTTCCTACTCACAGTTAGACTCATTGACTACTACTACTTATTTAACTCGTGCCCAAGTATTTTTGTCATTAAAATATTCATCAAGTTTATAATAACTTTTCGTCATAAGAATGCTTTAGACATGAGCTTTAAATTTATAACATGGCATTTTTGTTAATTTTAATGGACTTTTATTACAGATTTTAATACACATCTACCCATAAAAGAGCCACCAGTTTTGCTAAGTCTGAACTTTGGTACAATCAGTTTCGCCTTATTCCTCGTATTAATGTTGTGAACATCACACTTCTTAACAAAGCAGTCTGAATATTTTTTACCGTACAAAATATTATCTAATATAAATTGTGATGTTTTAGTTAATATATTTATCTCTTAGAGACGAAAAGTAGACAGTTAATGTATTAATGTCAAGTGTCATTTGTCTTTAATCATCTGTCATCTGTCAAAAGTTTCCCATCGCCACCGCAGTTCGACCGAGACTATGATTCATGCAACTGGGTCGAAATATCAGCGTGAAAAACATATACCATGAGTACCAATAACATAGCATATAACGCAGTCCACGATGAATCGATTGAAAAACAGGTTTATATAGATTTTTCTTCATGGCTGGCTTTAGTCCATTAATGGAATACTACTCTGTGGCGAAACAAGGAAATACTCATGAAATTTTGAAACGAGCGGTCACCCATCCACCTACCGACCACGCACAACTTTACTTAACTTTACTAATCAAATACAATCGACACAAGCCGTGTACCTAAGCCGCCGGGTTATGATCCGTTCACACGTACTAATATTATAAAGTTGAAGAGTTTGATAGAAAGAAAATATTTATTTCGTCATCTTAGCATTACATAGCTGTGTTACAGACAGTACAATAAAAAAATTAAAATCATAACGAAAAAAGTCAGCACTCAGCATATGCCATGGAACAACGAGGGCCCACGACTACTGATTTTCAGTGCAAAATGGACTATCGAGTAAAAAAATATTTTTTCAATTCGAACTAATAGTTCCTGAGATTAGCGTGTTCAAAGTTTGTTTAAACACGCTAATCTCAGGAACAACAGGTTCAAACTTTGTTTGTTTAAACACGCAAATCTCAGGAACTATTAGTTCGAATTGAAAAAATATTTATTTACTTAATAGTCCATTTATCCAGGAAGGCTTTATAACATCACGATACGACCGATTGGAGCAGAGCTATAAAGTGAAATGTTACATGTGAAACGTGAGCTTCACTTGCGTGCGCTGTGTAAACGGTTAAAGTTACACAAAAATCATGTATTATGAAATTATTCAACATCAAAAATTCTAAAAATAAGTCCACGACATCATATATCTATCTTCTAAGGTTGCCTCATTATAACCTTTTATTGGTTATGAAGTTTGTTCTAAAATAATACATTATTTGCGAATCTGGTTTTATAGACATGACATAAATCCTTATATAAATAAATATGTTATTCATCACAAGTATTTATTTTTGAACAAAATTATCCTTGACGTAATTTTATTTCAATTAATGTCTGAGATGTCATAGTTTTAAGAGTACGTAACAAAACGGCAATTGCCTCTCGACCTACGAGGCGGAAACTTTTTCCTCAAAACGCGTGTGAAACCGCAGGACAAATCTATACTTAGGGCTTCAACCTATCGATCGTCCACTAGTGGGCACGTCTCTCTCCTAATGAGGATGCCCAGAGCATACTCCACCATACTGCTCCAATGCGGTGGAAGTTTTAATTACCAACCCAACTTTCTTATCCTAAAACAATAATAATAATTGGGATTGTATCAAATATTATCATTCCTTTTAATCGTGTGATTTCAGCTCTTTATAATTCTTGAATATATTTAACAAAGTGAAAGTTAAGTTAAAGTTAATTCACAACCAATTCAAAGTTGGCGAAATCCTTCTTTGTTTTTTGAACCACGAACCGTTTTCATTTCATTCTGAATATAATTTTATAAGCTTGTAAGGTAAATTTGAATTTTGGTTGTAATATGTCTAGACTTTGTAGCAGACTGAACATGCAGAGAGAATACTAATTTATACTTATAAGTCAAATATTTCAATTTTTTCTTTCTTTGAATGAGAAAAGAAAGAAAACATCACTATCTCAACCCATCACGGCCACTATTGAGCACGGGTCCCTTCTCTGAATGGGAGGTTAGGGCCATAGTCAACCACGCTGGCCAAGTGCGGATTGGCAGACTTCACACACCTTTGAGTTTTGCAAACTCCTCGGCATGCAGATTTCCTCACGATGTTTCCCTTCACCGTTACAGCGAGTGACATTTAAATGCTTAAAACGCACATAACTCCGAAAAGTCAAAATTGCGCGCTCTGGGTTTCGAACCCGGACCCCCCGGTAGGAGGCCGAATTCTTAACCACTAGGCTATCACTGCTTTAAAAGCAAGAAAAAGCTTGCGCATCGTTATATTCGAACACACTAGAATTTCCAGACATATCCCATTTATCCGCTGAACCCGCCCTACTAAATATTCAAGTGGCAACCCTACAGGTCGAGCAGCTTAGCGGCAACCCTACGTGCGGCTGCTTTAGAATATTCCAGAAAAGTACTACACAGATTTCACAGTCTACTTTGATCTATAATGTTACTGTTATTTGTCACTATTACAAAGTTATCTACATTTTTATGCAATAATTATAATAAATTATTGTAATTTAAATTATTGTATTATTACAAACTTTTTGCCATCATCTACAAGTTCAGTTAAAATAGATACTGTTGGAATATTTTATTTTGAATAAATTAATCTTGAATTTTATTGACTCTACTAGCCTATCGGTAGCGCCACCTATGTGTTTTCTCTTCACACGTCCTTTTCAAACGTGTCTATAAATAGTCAGTCAAGTCTGTCATATTCTTCTTCGAATTAATCTTTGTAAGTGATAGAAAGCAGACGTATTACTCTTCCCAAGGAATTATTAAAAGGATAAATACATTATATATACGAATCCTTGACTCTGCATGTTTACTTTAACGCCCACATAACCTGATTTCATATAGATACACTATAATCCCAAGTCTCCGGTACATTGTCTTCATACGATTACTGACAAGCTCATTTTTCGTGAACTTCATTTTGATGAGTCACCCAAATTTTCTCTTACAAAAATTCTCGATAGTGGTAGCTAAGTGTCCACAGTACCACGGGAAATGTTATGGTCCCACGGAATTTTAAGGACAATGTGAACGTCAAATTACACGTATAAATACTAACTAAACAGCAGTAAAAGAAGTCTATAATAGTGATCTTAACGATCAAGTGACACGGCAGCTCGTATTCCCGAAGTTTAACATGAAAAACTTATAAAATATACGTGGCGCTAGTGTGTACTTGTTCTGTGATCGGAAACTCTTTGAGTCTAACCTCTAGACCGAAGAGAGTTGCGCCACTTTGAACCTCGTTAGTGATACTTTTTATTTATTTTGTAATGTCAATACGACTTCTGTGGGTCAAGCATGTACTTATATCGAACTGGCTTTTACCCGCGACTTCGCGATGTCGTGGTGGTGGGTGGTGATCAAAATGTTGCCCTACGCCATATGTGAATTCTTTACGAATTACAGTTTCGCAGTCCTATCTTTAAAAATGACGAATTTCAATACAAACTTTCACCCCCTGTATCAACCTCTTCTACCCTTTTTTCGCGATAAAAAGTAGCCCATGTTTGGCAATAAAAGGTAGCCTATGGTCTTTTTCAGGGTCATCTCTATCTCTGTACCAAATTTCATCAAAATCGGTTCAGTGGTTTAGGCGTGAAAGTGTAACAGACAGACAAAGAGTTACTTTCGCATTTGTAATATTAGTAGGGATTAACAAGAAAGTATAAAAAAAATATAGAAAAAAAAAACATTCTAGATCTTAGTCCACCTTACGGGCCAAGTGCGGATTGGTGGACGTAAGACATATTCGAGGTCTTTTAGGAGAACACCCGGGAAGCAATTGATTATTATATGTAATGCGCAGAACACTTTTCTATTGTATTTTTATTTATTGTATATAACAATTAATTATATTGTTATATTACGCAAAACTGTGTAGTCGCGAACCTGTATTTCCAATACCACTTGTAAAATAATGTAATTTCCCCGCGTCTTGCTTGAAGAAATAAACCTTACAAATAAATTTATGTACTCTCACATAATTGAAATTATTATATTATTATAATTTTTTTCTTGGAAATTCTAGTATTGCATCATTCTTTTGTCAATTATAGATAACTAATAGTCCTTCACAAAAAGTGCAACAAATTATTTTTGATCACCAAAAGATGTTCTATTCACGCTAAAATATGTTGTATTAATGCGTAAAGTTAATTCGAGTTTTATTTGCTATAAAGTTGTGTATAACACTTAGTTGCTACATACGTTACAGACAGTGCAACAACGACACAGCACACTACGTCTTCCCGCACAGGGAAGTATTTAATTTTACACTATTACAATTTTGTACTTTCTAGAATTACTTACTAAATGTACTTTTTAATTTTTTTTTACTTAATCACACATATATCCATTGCACGTCATGTCGTGGTAATATATTGATAAGCGAGATTTAGTTCATAACTTTATAGCATGTCTTGTAGCATCTAAATATACATACTATATAAAACTCAAAGGTGACTGACATAGTGATCTATCAACGCACAGCCCAAATCCGGAAGGATCGGGCTAAAATTTGACATACAGGTAGATGTTATGATGAAGACATCCGTTAAGAAAGTATTTTGAGAAATTCTACCCCCAAGGGGATAAAATAGGGCATCAAAGTTTGTATGAAACTGTGTCAATTTTAAACCGATCAGGCTGAGACTTTGCATGCGTATAGCTACTATGACGTAGGCATCCCCTAAGAAAGGATTTTAATAAATTCCACCTCATAATTAATAATAATTCTTCTCAACGCGAGCGAAGTCGCGGGCAAAATGTAGTCTTAAATAAACTACAAAATACTGTGACGACTTCGTCATCTTTTTAATGCAAATGGGTACTCACGATCTGTTTATTATTTTACCGATATTTCGACCCAGTTGCATGGGTCAGGGTCACGGCAAGACTGCGGTGGCGGGAAGAATCTCTTGACAGGCGACACTTGGCACTGACACTAATGACAAATAAGTCTGTCAAAGTATCCGTGTGAGTATCCGTTTGCATTAAAATGTTTAGTATCCGCGACGATATTAGTCTTAAAACATAGACATCGTCATCGTTTCGAGTTTCGATAGCGAAACGATCACACGCTCGCCCGCTGCTTACCCCAGCGTTAGGTGTTAACCTGTTTATTTTTGGCTAAGGTTTCGAAAAAAGGAAGCTGCTCTGAGACGTCTCGAGAAGGGGTTCCTTTATGATATGCAAATGCAAAACAAATGTGAAAACATTTTTAATGGTCTGTGCCAGCGGCCATGACGCAGCGTACTGACTGGAGAATATTTTTATGGAATAATAAGTACGCCTCTTTGAAATGCCAATGAAACTCTTTGCAGGTGAAAGCTTTGTGCCGTTCCACTGGCATATAGTGCGAGGAATAACCTACCTACTGCTGTATACACTTTCTGTTGGCTCGGCATCAAAATGTGTGTATGTTTCTGTTTACGTAAATGGGTATCTCATCAACATCACAGCCAATTACTTTCACAAGGCGAAGGGTACAAGCCATAATTCACCACGTTGGCCAAGTGCGTGTTAATAGATACACCTTTGAGAACTTCATGAAGATAAAAATCGTTCAATCAGTAGAGCTACATTTTCATTTCAGTAGTCAGTAGTAATCAAATAATTAGTCAGTAGTAGCTAATAGTTAGTCAGTAGTACCTAACAGTTAGTCAGTAGTACCTAATAGTTAGTCAGTAGTACCTAACAATTACTCAGTAGTACCTAACAGTTAGTCAATAGTACCTAACAGTTAGTCAGTAGTACCTAACAGTTAGTCAGTAGTACCTAATAGTTAGTCAGTAGTACCTAATAGTCAGTTTTCAGATTGTATTTTGAAGTTTATAATACTTTTATTTTGAATTATGTATTATCGAGTATTCATACGCCGGCTGCTTATTTCGATTATAGGTGATATAAAAGTTAAGCAATTACGGGCGCGGTTGGTAGGAGGATGGGTGACCGCTAGTGCCAAAAAATTCAAAAACGCTTCCGTGCTCTGAGGGCACGTAAAGTAAGTTCTTCTTGTAGATCGCAATCGTTAAGCCATATTGGAGGCCTTCAACTTTAAAACTTCCGACATTAGATTGGTCACTAACGCATCTACCAACTTTGCAACAGCGTGGCGAAGTATTCTCTAGACCCCCTCAGTATGTGGAGAAATCCATGCTCAGGCCATCAATGGGTTGAAACCAATATTTATTACTACTGGTACTTAGAAAAAAATGTAGAGAACCGATCAGGTAGCTTGTCATTACGTACCCTCACAGAATCCAAGCAGAACAAACTCCAAAAATCCTGAGAGGCAGTTCCAATGCAATTCTCTTATCCCGTTCCCAAAAATCGGTCCTATCCATCGTTTATGAGGTGGTTTGGAACAGAAAGGGACCAAACTGCTCAGACCTTTTAGCGTAAAGGGTTTTAGCTCATTACGGGCGGGCGGTGCGTGTTTCGGCCATTTTTGTGAGAATATCCTTATTTTTCATTCCATTTAGGCATCGTGAGGTTGCTGGAGAGTCAGTAATCGGTTTATAAGCTGCTCCCGCTGGATTGCTCTGTTTCCAGTAGGTGGGACTTTTTGAATTGCTCAATATTGGGCTTCACTTACTTTGTAGAGTTATGATGTTTTTTCGGTTGAAAATAATATATTTTGATTGTTATTTTATTCTTATGAGACCATATTTATTGTATTTTAGGATGTGATATTGTTGTAGTTATTGATAGTATTGTATTATCTACGTTAAACACGTTGTACTTGAAGCTTATTTATTCGAATCTTTGACCCAAAAATTCCTTAACATATAAATTTTATCGTGATTGTGTGTATTAGGTTATGTGAAACCTGCTTATATTTCCTTATTATACACAACAGTCGTTATAATTCTTGAAACGCTCATAGTGGAGTGGAGCTCAAAGTTTCTGAGGATATATGGACGGAGAGACAGATGGATGGATGGATATTTTTTACTCCTTCACGCAAAAAATACTGAACCGATATAAATCAAATTTGGCACCGAGATAGATGAGAATCTGAAATAACACATCTGCAATTTTCATCAACGTACCTACCACGCAAGCAATGGCGAAGGCGGAAACTAGTATAACTTAAAAAAATGTACTGTTGTATAGACCACGCCTCCTCAGTTATGACGTCAAACCCATGTTTAACAGTATTTTGTAGATGACAATTTCTATTCCAAGTATTTCAATACATAAACTAGTTTAGTCGCTTTTCAAACGAAACAAAACACCTTTCATGCTTAATGTATAATTCAGAACCACGTAGCTTCTATTCCATTTCATTTGAAAACTAATAAATACGGCAAGCTGTTCCCCCGCCCGCCCCGCACCATACAACCTTCAGAAAACTGAAAGGGTTGACACTGCTATCCGCCTAATTAGTGTTAAACGAACCCACGTATTCCACATTGGAGTATCACTACCACCGAAGATAAGCAATAAGCGAACATTTTATTTAAGTAAGCTTTTACGTTCACTCATTAAAATTAATCATGTGGTGTGGAAGAAAAGAAATGGACTGATCATTTATTTATACATTAAGTATCTGTTGCAGTTGGGTATGAACTAGATTTTTTGACTTTGGCATGGTTACAACTGGAAAATAAACAGCAGAATTATTTATATGTATCTGTACACAGAAGATATTACTTTTTTACAATCAATCCGTCCTTTAGTTTTATCAAACTTACACTATTTAATTATTACCTCTCTTTTTTAACATCTGTTACTACGATCCCACCCAATAGTAACTAGTCTTGAATGGCACTAACTTAGGAACTTCAGCTTGTAACAACTATTTTTTTAATTAATTTTCCCATGAAGCTAGCTAGATTGTTGCGTTTAATCAACACCGTCCCATCTCAGCGAACGGCACATAAAATTAAAAAAAAAAATACCAGGTTCGAAGCCAAGGAACTTCAAATACAAACGAGAATCGTAGCCGTATTTTACCTGTCTTTCACCATCCACCATCCTCGCATCCCTTTATCTCTCAGCTACTCGCTGCCAGTGGAACAAAAGCCAAATGACAGCAACGTCTTCTTTACAACCGGTCCCTATTCAATTCCTCGGCAACCGCGTTACTCGCTAATTAGGCGCTTTTAAACAAAATTTCGTTCAGTCAAAGCGTCACAGCATGTTACAGACGTTCACTCTTTTGAAACGAAACATCTATCTTGTAAAATCCTGTACCTGAACATGACACACGTTTGAGGTTACAATCAGTTTCTAGCTTTCCGGCTTTCAATGTCTATTATTCTAATTGTAACCTCGTTGCCTAGTTGTTAGTGATGCAAGGGGACCCGGGTTCAAAGAAGAGGGGGTAAAGAGGAGAGGGGGGTTGAAGAGGGGGAGTGTATCACGCAGACATAGTCACGGGAAAAACTAGTAATATATAAATTACATAATCACTCAAATTTATTAGTGCAATGTCATTTTCATACACATGAATGTTACAATTTTGATGACGCTGTTACTAGATACATAAGTCCGTCTATATACATATGTAGTTACTATGTGTACTATAATAATATATGTCATTACAACTCACGACTGTCCAACTACTGGACTCGGGTCCGCTCACAATATGAGGGGTATAGGCCATAGTCCACGCTGGTCAAAAGCGGATTGGTGGACTTTACACACCTTTAAGAACTTAATGGAGAATTCTCAGGAGTGCAGGCTTCCTCACGATGTCTTACTTCACCTTAGCAAATGCTAAACAACTTCTGATACGTACGTAACTTTAAAAGTTATAGGTGCGCGATACAGGGTTTGAACACAAGACCTCCTTCGAGAACGACGTTCAAAACACTAAGCTATTACTGCCTCGCTAATACATACATATTTGTTTGTGTTTGTTTGTTCATTCAATCATTCATTAAAACTTCCGTGTCGTCAATAGCAAACAGTCAATTACAATAATCTATAGCGATAAGCCTAGTTAACCTTCATGAAAACTACTAAAAGTTAGTAGTAGAAATGCGACGTTAGGTAATCTCCACTAATCACAAATCGACGGTAATTAACGACTTGTTGTTTTTCGTCGTTGTTTATCGAACACGAGGGCGCGTCGATCAGATCCCGCGTTCGGTGAACGTGATCTGATTATAGTACGAGAGAACCGGAGCAAACAATTTTACGACACTATTTATGACATTTTATACGCTTCAGTATAAGCACGATACCAGCCCGCCTCTCATTCCCCGCTATAAATTATAATCGAAAAGAGGCAAGCTCTCGGATCGCCAAAAACGTGAAAATTATTGCCATACCCGCCACCCTGTCAGTGTTGCCGCGCGCTATATTTTATTTATACCTTTTACGAGTGTTGCCAACCATAAAAAAGTTTTAGTGGGTGTTGTAAAAGTGAAGGTCCTATTTTTTTCGTTGTTAGAACAGTGCTGATAGGTTTTGGGGGTAGTTTATTAAATAAGCGATCGGCGGTTGAACTAACTCCAACTTTTTCATTTGACCCCGTTACGGTTCAGGCCGGTTCTAAACGCCCATTCAACTAACTTTAGTGAATTCCAAAAGTTTTTAACGGTTTGAGAGAGACTGACTAAAATACACATGAATTTCTCGCAATATGTTTTGTACGAACTTTACGAAATATATTTTATGTTCCCAGTTGCATATGTATGCACACATGTCTACAAGTGAATTTATAAGTCCTTGATTTGAATTATCATCGTAATTTTCAAAAAATGCTCAACGAGCCTAAATTTGTTTTCCAACATAAAAAAAAATCTAAATCAAGATCCATGAATAATTAAAATTGCAAATAGTATAGGTTGAATTTGTAATAGAATTAAAATGAATTTCGTTGCAATATACGTTGAATTAAAAGCTCATAATACTAAAACTCAAAAACCCTAAACCACTGAGTTAGAATTGACAAACCGTGTCATCTCCATTTCACCGAGCGAGTCGGAACGAATCATTAATTTGGAACGTAATTTAATTTTAAAATCGTCGAACGACGTCCATGTTTTTCCCAATGGGTCCTTTTTAATTCAACATTCTCCAATTCGTCCCGACCCGACTAATGACCACTGCTGGCCGTTATATGAGCTCCGTAAAACGATGATATAGCGGTACAGAAAAGTTCGAATCATGCATATTATACCTATTCCTAAGGTGCATCCATGAGGAATTAAAACACTCATATTTTTTTATGAAATTTAGAAATATAAATCATAACAAGAGCTTTGGGTTCATTACCAAGGTCTTCTCAAAATATTTTCTCTCGCCACAAGCCTTATTAAATATATGAATAATTTAAATCTTTATTTATGATGTAATGCGCTTCACCTATAACCTAGAGTCCAAGCTTAATTTCCACAGCCGTGGTGCTCTTTACATGCTGGACAACAGATGAGGCTATAGCAGAAGATCTCTCTTGTCATCCGCCATTCACTCATCACCATCACAGGAGTTTACTAGGTTTGTTAATAGTTTTGTTACTCACAACTTTTGGCACACTCCATCTAAAGTCGACTGTATAATATCTTTGCCATATAAATAACAATGGAGTGCACGAAATATAGATTACAACCTACAGCTTAAAAAAAATTAGAATAAAATTTAAAAAGGTCAACGTTTATTCATATAGTATGTACAAACAATTTTTGAAGGTAGTTTTACAAATACTTTTCGGCAGTGCAAACTTTGTTATCGCTTCAACAATTCCAATTTGCTGAACAGTATTGGAATAAATTCCTACTAGTAGTACCTTATGGTTATATACCCAACTCAAACCGACGCATTTTTACAAATCACAAAATCAATTAGGCAGTATCGCCGCGCCAACGACAAGTGGACGTTCTTCATTGATTGTATACTCGAATGATATGAGATTCACATGTACAAAACACCTATGAATAAGCTTGATTTACGAGGTTATAAATTGTGAAGCGGAGTTTGAACCGAATGGTTCTCAGGCCGTATTTCACGGTAATGTCCCATGTTTAGGCCCAATGTTGAGTTACACCGGTACGTTGAAACGGTCTGCTATTGGAATATTAGTTCTGGTAGTGATGGAATAATCTTGACACATTCAATTGACATTATATAGTTTACTTATTGTAATCACGTCACAAATCAAGTTATACTGCCTGAGCCTGAAGACTCACGCCAATCTACAATCTGGTAGTCAGCTGACTGTAAGTGGCTAAACAAGGTTTACTAAAAATATATAAAAACACAAGTTTCAATTATAAATCCATGAATACAAAGAAACACACAAAAATTCATAACTTTACTGTTAACCGTTGAAGAGTTCCATTCCTGAACGTAGTATCAGGTCATGCTTGTCATCAGGATAAAAACTTTATGCAAAATTTCGGCTCCGTAGTGTAAGACAATGTGGGTCTAATTAAGCTTGCAAGATTTGACCCGTAACAAACAAATATACTAACATACTTATATACAAACCTACACTGCAAGTTAAATAAAAGTTTGTAAAAATCTAGAATGTTTGCGTCCTTCAGAAGGCATGCAAAGGTCTCGGTTTTTATCAGCATACAGCGTGCATTACATGCCAGACATAATTTTGTTGGGCATATAATTAACATATTTGTGTTTAATTATGCACTAGGCTTCCTCTTTTAAAAGGAGGGATTCGTGCTCTGAAATGCGCCATTAATACGTTGAATCATTTACTGACTGCAACGTGAAGAGTTCACAGCTCGGCAGCTTGTTTCTATTGTAAGCGATCGTAAGAGCAACAGCAGGCAAGTGGCAAAAAAATATTGCGCACCTCCGTGCTAGTAAAGCGCGCGAAGCCGTCGGTTCCGGTTGTTATCGAAAAGCCATGTCGGAAGCCTTCGGGCTACATCATAAACTTCCAACTCTAGAGGTCACCACTAACCCCTCCACAAAACCGCATTGGATCCGCGTAGTGGAGTACGCTCTAGGCCTCCTGGCCTAGCGATTCTGACCTGATGGTAGGTATGTTAGCTCCCCTCTTACGTGTCAGGTGCGTGTCAGGTCCTTTGGCGTAGCGACCCAAAATGAATCTTGGCATGTATGTCCACCTACATATGTATGTCTCCACCTACATGTGTATGTCGGTCTTGCGTAAGCGCCTCCTAGCGCTACGTTTTAACGTATAAATATTTATTAAACAATATAAAAATAACCTTCAATAGTTGGCAGGCCCCATATAGCGGCTCCTACGGGAAAACTATTTGCCCTTCAACAAATTGCAAAACGGAATTACATACTTCTCTTGGCACGCCTTTTGATTGTGCCAATGTAGTGTTGGCAGGACACTGGACTCTATTATCTACTATTTTATATACCTTTGAGCTTTTGGAGTTTGCGTGAAATATTGCTCTGAACGATGAATTCACCTCATATCGTTGTCCTGTCGTGTGAAGTGTGTCAGACAACTTGTAACCTTATCCTTCATGCAAATTATATCACGGGCTTTTCTACCTGCACCTGGATTATTCGTGTTGTTTGTTAACAAATAAAGACTAAAAGATTCCAGAATTATTAAAGATTAGTGATGAGTGAAATGATGAGCCAAAATCCCTTCGAGAGTGCGACAGTAATTATTGTCTAGTACTCAGTATGTACCTTTTTAATATCGTGAGCATATGATTTTGTTGGAGTTCAAGAAATAAAATCACCAATTAAATTTCCATACGCGATAAAACCTATTTTACATATCAATTGCATATTCAGTATTTTTGAAATTACGTATTCTATATTTTGTATCCTTTCAATTGAATTAGTTTCATTTCAAACAGAAAATCTCAACCCTCAACCGAACAATACGTAAAAGCTAAACAAAATAAACGACAGGCCATCATCTTTGAAACAGCGCACACATTGTTCAATAACGAAGTCAACAAACATGAAGGTAGTCGATAAAATAAAACGTTTACAAGCCGCCGCGTCTGAACAGCATTCATAACCAAATGCGGGTAGTTTACACTGAAACCGAATGTACCTGCGACTGGTGCAATATCCGCCCCTAGCTCATATCCGCTGCCTGTTTCACGTCTCTCGTTGTTGCCGCAATCTAATAAGAGTAGCGATTTAATACCTTATACTGAAATAGCAGCAAAATCAGCTATTGTGAGTGTATTATATTCATATGGCGGTGACATATATTCCTCATAAGTAAATTATGTGACGATATGGATATGTAAATAGTTACCAAAACTACAGATATATCTTAATAATGTAAACGCAAATATTACCCCTTTAATTTTAACTAGACGAAATAATAAAGCTACCAAAATTAATACACAAATTCAATCAAAACTCCCAAAAACGCCATCTGTACGTCTCTTATCTATGTTTTTACACCAAAAGTGTTGATGAAATAATAAAGTTCAATACACATTAGGTATAGTTATAATGTTTTACGATAGATAGCAGTAGTTCCGAGCAAACCTTTTACCACGTGATAGTAGTACTGTTACTAGAAAGTTGTTATTATTAACAACTTAAACGTGATGATGGCGAAATAGTGCACTCAAGACCTATGAACATGGCCGTTTTGACGTTTTTCCTCGTGGTATCGTCCACCCAGCTCTCTCGGCCTTGTATCGGTTTGCTGTCTCGCCCCTTACTCGTTTCGTAAGAGAGACCCATAAGGCATACTGTGTGCCAGCAAGTTCTGACAAATCTCTCATCACTTGACACGGGTGTGGAGTGGCGCGGCAGGAGTCGCAAAGGCAGTACCGATATTAAGCCAGGTAGGCACTCAATGTATTCCCCGACGCGGCTCCGACGAGCACGGATTTCAGATCTCGCGGATACGCTACTTATATGCTTATTCAACATAATGTATTGTATATTTCGCGTCTTCGGTCGACACCTATGTAGTTTTATAGTCTGTGACACACATGCACACATTTAGCCATACACACAGTGAATATGCGCACTACATACAGACAAGCATTCACACACACCTACATATACCGGTTACGGATGTAGATTCTTGGTGTGCCAAAAGGCTACGGCTTTTCTTCCACAACAAACTACTTTACAAAGGTATGTTTATGCGTAAATGTATATTAACTGTAAGGTGTGGGGAAAATCTATAAAAACTCAACTTCACTATAATACAACGTTAAATCAGAAAGGTTTGGTGATTAATTCAGATGGGACAGCGCGGGAATTGTTACAGTAATGATGACAGAAAAGATCTATCATGACGTGTAGGCACAAACGAGAGATCGAAGGAGTACGGATCGATGCAATCGATTAAGCACTGGTTGGCAACGTTTTATTATTCGACGGCCACAAATGTAATAAGGATATTGGTGCGGGCCATTTCATGTATCCTCGTCGGGAGGATCACAAAAAACGTCAAGTTGCGTCCGTGTGGAAAGCTATGCAATTGCACGCATGGCCACGAGTTGACGACTTCTGGATTAAGGGAATCTTATGGTCTACCTGTTAGCTCGGACGAATAACTTACTCGAAGAACAAACCTAACTTTTGTACGTCATTACACACATGCTGTTTGATTTCGTCAATTGTCTGGTGGATATACTATACTTGCCTGCATAACAAGTAGATAATGGCCCTGAAACCTAGATAGCAGTGAGCCTGTCTACGCAGCCAATAGACCGTCTTTGATTATTAGCAAGATCAAGTGAGTCCCATCTCTGATCATGTGTTACTTTTGTTGCCCATACCATCCACACAAATTCTGAAAGCAGGTGTTAGAATACATAATATATTATTTCGCATATAAAACTAATAATATTTATTTTTAGTAAAACTTCGAGCGTCTATTAGCGTATACTACTTTAGTTTCTTGGAAGCATGGTTGGGATCGTGAAATTTTCCCGCTAACAGTCTCCCATTAAACTCCGCGCCCGACGATAACTTTTGACGACGATGGGCCATAAGCGCTTCAAAGTTAGGAGAGCCTGCCACGAAATCATCGCACCGCGTCGCGTTCGCCGCCGATATGAAGCCGCCGTACCCGAATGTCCCCAATATTTTATTCCACAAATATCCACGACCATTACGCGCGGACATTTTAATTTCGCGAAAAAAGAATCGGGGCGATTAATTACTGTTTTATTGCGAAGAGCACGGCGGCTGTGGCGAAATTAAATTCGGTTCAGTAGCAAATAATTATTGCTTTTTTCCCTCTTAATTTCGCTTTAAACGACCCTCATTTGCATTGGTAACGAGCTCTGCCCGTGACAATAATCGTGTGCCTTCATATTTTTCTTGGGATAAACAAGAGCTCGTCAAATTATGTCGAACAATTTAACTAAAGACGTTTAGTTTTTATAAGCGTTTGAACGTACAAAAGAAATGGTATATACAGCCAAGTATTAAATTAAAATTCCAAATCAAGGCTGTTATCTATGGGCGGTTTACACAGATATAACTTAAGGCTCTTTTTAATTATCTCTTCATTAATAATTAATCTCTGGGCAAGTTTACTAACTTTGCTTCTGTAAAAGTAGGTACATTGAAGCAGTGATAGCCGGTTTAAACGTAGGTTCAACGGGAATTCTTGAGTTCAAATCCTGCGGCACGCATCTCGTATATATCTGAAATTGATTATCATTTGCTACGGTGAAGGTAAACGTGGTGAGGAAACCTAAACTCCTGGGAGTTCTCCGTAACGTTCTCGAAAGTATGTGAAGTCCACCAAACCGCACTTGGCCAGCGTGGTAGACTATGCCTGTACCCCTCGCATTGTGAGGCCCGCGCCCAGTAGCAGAAAGGTTATCGGGATGCAATGAAAATTACTATAGACATAAATACTTTTTACTATAGACCAGTGTTTTTCAAAGTGTGAGACGTGGCCCTTAGAAGAGTCGCAAAGTTTGACTCGGGCGCTCGCCGACTAAGCCAAAAGGACAAGATGTGGCAACACCGTAACGTTAGGTTCTTGCAAACAAAGCAGAAAATCATAAAGGTTTCAATTCCTAATTATTAGTAGTCTTTTCAATTACCAATTTTTATACTTATTTTCATAGTGTCATGTCATAACATGTTACTGTGGGGTGAAACAGCTGACATAGATGAAATATTCGTCCTTAATAAAAGAAATATCAGATCTATTTATAAGTTAGGGTCACGGACCTCATTACGTGATAAATTACAAAAAAAGCTATTCTTACAGTTGCGTCCCAGTGTACATGTATAGAGCAATATTGTTTTTATAAAGAATGTTAATTTAAACTGAACAGCGATGTTAACAGTGAGACAACAATAAGAATGGACCTCGTAGCTACGTCCTTGTACCGGGTTTCGAAAGACCAGCAATCCTTTGTAAGGCTCGGTGTACGATTCTTTAACAAAATCCCGAAAGTAATACGAAATTGCCTGTGAATCTATTGAAGAAACGTGTTAAATCTCAACTCATAGGCAAGGGATATGCTCATATAGATTTGAGAACCACTAACATGAGAATATTTAAATACATACATATAGTGTTGTTATTAAAGTTGGCCATCACATTGTTAGGTTTTATACATGTACATCATGAATTACAATGAAAATTGGAAGTCAGAGCACTTTTGGGTTAAAGAATCGAATGATCAATTTGAAAAAAGTCGTATATTTTGGAAGGTTTTTCTTATTACTATTGTTTTACAGTGAAAAGTGACCGAAAAAGAATTGGTTTACTAGGTACAAAGAAATTCTAGGGCGAGTACTATGAAACTTAAATACAATAGTGTCAGACCTACTAATATTATAAATGCGAAAGTTTGTGAGGATAGAGATAGATGGATGTTCGTTACTCTTTCACGGATAATGAAATTTGTCACTAATACATTATGGTTTGCAATAAGGCATTAGCTACTTTTTATCAACAAACAACGCGGGCAAAGCCACGGCGTATGCTAGTATTTATAAAATGTTCTAAGATAACCACATCACGAGCTTTATCAAGCGGCCGCACGTGTGGTTGTGTGCGCGTGAGAAAATTGGTTTTTTAACATTTTCTCAAAGAGAATTTTTCACAGATATTTAGCAAGTTTTTTCGTGGAATAGCTCATAAATATAAAATACTACTTATATTGCCAATTCGCGGTGAATGAAAACATGAATGTTTTCATCTAAATAGAAAATGGTGAAGTGTGAAACGCTTGTTTTAATAGGATTCAGTACTCAGTTATTGATTATTACTACTAGTTTTTTCCCGCGACTATGTCCGCGCGGGACACTTACGCGCTTTTCTCACCCCCCTTTTTTGCCTCCACCCCCTATAACATCACACATAGTGCATGAATACAAAGTGTTATGCTTATACCTTCGATAATGAAGAACTTTCAACCCTTATTTCAACCCTCCCAATCTTTTCTTCGCAAAATAAAGTATCCTATTCCATCTATGTACACCATCGCAGAGTTTTCTGTAGACCTTTTCAAGGTGTACAAATACTTTATACATTATTTTGACAGCTCTCGTAGGGTTCAGCCTGC
>DWJZ01001279.1:0-24332 GCA_018249125.1 Asbolis capucinus
AGAAGAGCGAATAGGTTACTAAGTTAGTGTGTCCAACATCTTAGACATCATCAGCACTTTCCATCAGGTGGGATCGTCAAGCATTAACTTATTTTGTATAAAACAAACAAAATCTGGCTGGACTTCGATCGAACAAATTCTAAGCTTGAGCGACTTTTAGTTAAACGAGAATGCGGCCCGCAGACCATATCACAGTGATATCACTGTGTTGCCTCTTTAATTAGACAGACAACACGTATGCACCGAAATAACCATATTCGTAGATGAAGTTAACTTCAACATCTCCTGTGTTGAAACCTACATGTCTACGTACCTACATGTGTGTGTTAGGCAATAATCAAGCTCATTCCCGCCAGTATATGTAAAGGAAAGCATGCCAGGTTTTGTCGGCTCCACCGCCCTTAATCGTGGCATCCAGCATCCAGCTCCTTGAAACGGTCTTCGAGCAGCCAGCTTGTGAGGCCCAGTCATCCGTATACCAGACGACCCTGTCTGCAAAGTGTTTTATACGTTTCGTTGTTAATTCATTATCTATTCATCAGCCTTTAGATGTCCACTATAGGACATATGCCTGTTCTAATTAGAGTCTCCTGCCTGAGCCTTTTAAATTCAGCAGCTCTTCTTCAGGTCATCAGTCCATTTGGTTAGGTGGCCCTATGCTCCTTTTTCCAAGACGTGGCCTCCATTCGAGGACATTTCTTCTTCATCGGTTATCGGTTTGTTAAACTATATGGCCAGCCCATTGCTACTTCGTTACTCTTGTCACCTACATACCGAGTACAGCTCTCGCCACAGCCCGTTGAGCGAGCAGGAAGGATACTGACGTCTCCCTGCTTCTCTGGTCAAGAGTGACGTGTGCTAGTCTCGTCCAAGCTACCCGCTATACAAGGCCGTTTAATAATGGAATTTCGTCACTGAAACAATATTATTACAAATGTAAGAAAATAATTAATTCTGATATATACCTTCACAACACCTAAATTAGATACTAAAAACCAAATTGATAAAAGAAACCCGTAACTAATTATATTTCGGTCCGAATTGATTACAATGTAATAATACAGACCACATGTTCATTTAGCCATAAATTAGTATCGCTGCTGTGTTGACAGTGGGCCATGTGTCCCACTAACAGAGGACAAGCTAGCATTTATAGCTGTACACGCTCATACACTTACACCCCCGCGTACACTAGAATTTGAGAAACAACCTAGGCGCGGCTCTGTCCCATAAACACATGAAGAGATTAAATGTTTGTATGGAAGTTGGTCATAGTGCAATAAAAACCATTAAACGTTGAATTCATGAACTTATAAAAAATACAAAAATATTTCTTCTAGCGTTTTTGAAATTTAGCCTTGTAGGGGATTTAAATAGGAGATAAAAACTGTTCCAAACAACCCTAGTCGCAGAAAAAGTCTAAATATTTTATGAACATTAAACACATAAGATTTTAATAAAATACATACCAATAACATTCCACCAGCAATAAAACCATCACCTAACGCCTTAGAGTTCTCCAGTTAATTTATAATTAATATTATAAATAAGCTTATCACCTTGCGTCATTACCGACCGGCCGATAACGCTAATTAACCCGCCTGCGGTCGAATTATCGAAAATAGTTCCACCGGACACAGCGACACGCTAGCGGGTACCGTACTGCGCACCATGTTGTATGGCTATACATTACTATGGTCACTGTTACTGGGTGTCATTACGAACTAAATAACAAAAGCTCCACACATCTTACATTGCCTGACAGACAACACTTTTGTGACCAGTCCTGTTGTAATGTCCATGACCCGCAGCCCTATTAGTTACATTTTGCAACCAGCGAACAGACAGCGAGCGATAAGCAACAATAACATACTATCGCTGGTTATCAAAAAATATGATTTTACATACTTGATCGCTTGCTTAACGTTGAATATATGCACTTTTTACGACAAAACTAGCGCCAATACAAAAATAAGTAGTAATAAGGTGATATGTAATATCGCAACTTTGAAACCTTTATAAAGAACTCTTAGGTGTGCAGCCATCCTCACGACGTTTTCATACACCAATAAAGTAATAATTATTTCATAATACATAACTCTTAACATTAGAAGTATGTTCAGGATTCAAACTTAGGCTTTTTCCTTAAGGAGACGACGACAATCGCCGCCCATGGACATTAGCAACACTACGTCGGAGTGTCTCCAACGCGTCGCCAGCAGGCTAGCTGGCAGGAAGACTGGACACCCGAAGAGAAAACAAACAAAACAAAGGAGGTTGGAGGGCGCTTATAGCCGTCGGTTCCAGCTGTTATCGTTAGCTATACAGTGTTATGCTGGGTCCAAAGTAGCGTAAAAACATCCGACATATAGGTTGGCCACTAACCCTTCCACCTGCATTGGCGCAGCTTAGAGGAATATGATGTAGGCCTCTTCAGTATGAGTGACTTGTGCAGGAGCGAAGAAAACCTTCACTAAAAGTAAACTCAAATGAAAATCAAGATAATACAAACCACGTTCATACCCACTCGCCATTAGTAAAACATGTTTGTTACAATGGCGATGTTCACATTGAGCGGAGGAAAAGCCCGCGGCCGCCACTGGACGACCATGGCCGAGTAGCATGGGCCATTGCCGCGTCTCATGGCTCACTGCTCGCGGCGGCGCATCCTAAACGTCACATTAGCATGGTGGTCACGACCATCAGACCTAGAGACATGTTAGGTGGAAAATTCTGGATCATACTTTACTATGTCCACTGAACAATTTTGAATTTGATTATAGAAGCTGGTGTAACGGTGTCACGCACAGACTAGTGGTTAAAAACTTGTGATGATTGACAGAGGAAGAAAGGGATGGAGAATGACAAATGGGGAAGGAAGAAAGAGAATTGGCTCTCAGACACTGGGACCGAAACACTCGTAACACGTCACGGAAAGGCGCTAGTAGGAGGGCGGCAGCCAACCAGAGGAGAATACTCCGCCCTCTGCGCAATTTACGGACACTGAAGTCAAAATTACTCGCTCTTAGCAATATGCAATCTCACCATGTTTGCCTAACCGGTCTCAGCCACACGGCGTATTAAATAGGTTCGATTTTACACTAACAACGACTTATACTTCACTCCTATGAAAGCATCGGTTACATAACCTCCTAAATTGCATCTAGAACAAACTATTTCTACCAAAACATTAGATCAATCGACCTTATAATAGACACCATGCGGATCGTTACGATCAATAGTTTTAAATTAATTCGACGAAACTTTGAGTTAACCAAACACTGCATTATTTTGTGCGTGCTGACAGTATTTATGGAAGGAACATTGGTAGGCCATGACGTCATTATAGTGACGCGCCGGAGAGAAAATAACGCGAATATCAATGACGTCACGGCTTGAGGATATCTTACTATTTGTTCACAGTTACATAAGATTCGGAAACACGTCACTACCACGTTGCACTTTTCCGCCAATTCAATCCATTCATTAATTTTAATTCGATGAGGTAAAATAGAGAATACCAAGTTGAGGAGGACAACAAGGAAATGATATTAAGCAGGTAAATTATTATGTAAAGCAATTCTGAGGAAAATAAATATTTAAATGGCTTGGGGCCATTGACCACCAAAATCATTGATATACTGTTGTACTACAGAAGTTGCAAGCAAACGTCATGTCCCATTTTATCTAATTTCAAGTGATAGTTCCTGCAGCACAAACAATAAGTGCACCGTTTAAAGTGCAATTAAAAACCGCAGCGCTAAAAGTAATATCCATTGGAAAGTTGCTAGGAAATTAGTCAGCAAAATTAAAGTGGGCGTATTTATTTTTTACCTTTTCAAATTATACTTTAATTTCCTCAAAAATGTAGGAATTCCTACGCGCCCAAGGATTGAGAAGTGACTAAAAGACTTCTTTATGTAGTGCTTCTAATTTACTTCCAAACAACGGAACACATTAATGAATATAATTTTCGGTCAAGGAAAATATTGGAAGGAAATCTGCGCCACTCAGAATTAATACTAAAGATAACAGATGTCAGATCAGATTACCCAGGGTAGACTGTGGCCAGGTCCCTTCACATAACGGATCGAAGTGATTAGACAATATTAACATTAAATACATAACTAAATAAATATTTTTACACGAATGCAAGAAACTATTCAAAAGGTTTTTTATGTGTGTGTTATAATGTACCAAATAATTGCTAATTTTGTAAAAGCGAAAGTGACTCTGTTATCTTTAAACCCCAACTAAGAAACCGATTTTGATGAAACTTGGTCAATAGTAGAATAAGGCATGAGAAATTTATCGCGAAAAAGACTTGACATAGAGGATGAAAGTTACTTTCAAAATTCTTCATTATCAAAACTATAACCATAAAACTGTTAGTTTTTATGCATTTAAAAAATATATATTTTAATCTAGCGTTCTAGAAATGGACCTTTAAGGAAATGAAATAGGAACTATCTCAGGCGGGCTTAGTCGCAGGAAAAAGCTAGTCATAAATATGTACATCTCATTTATAAATAGCCATAGACCAATAGCGGGTATTTTCGGTAACTTCGCTTTTGAAAAGAAGACGTAGTATTACGCCATCTATTGATGAAACCGAACATGACTTTTGTACCTACAGAGTAGTGTAATGGATGGGGCTGGAGTTACGAGAGCGCAGTACAATATTACTAATGTAATATTATTAACTTACTTATACTTCTACTTACTATATTTCTTAACTTAACTTAACATTTTTCAAATAAATATCTTTAGACAACTCACCCACGGCCACCTGACCCCAAACTAAGCGTTAACTTATGTTATGGTGATCAGATAACTGATAAACATACATAATGTACTTATTAATACATACTTAATAGATATTTCTATTACACACCCAGACACATAGAACAAACATTCCTACTCATCACAGAAATCTTTGACCTGGGTGGGATTCGAACCCAGGACCACCAATGTAGTAGTCAGGTTCACTAACCACTAAACCAACCGACCAACAAAATGTTGTTAAATTCAAACTTGCTTAGCGGTAATTTGTTGATAAAATGTAATTAGAGTGCCATCTGTTGTTGAGTAGCAGCACAAGGTTCACCATCAACTAAGACTATAAAATAGTTTAAGTATTGTCTTATAGATGGCGCTATACTGAACTGCAACACTGCTTTTTTAACTACAAAATACTTGTAAACCTAGAGTTGCTGAAACCTAATATCTACGTAGTAAGTAGAAAGTAATAGCAATTATTTATTACTTGAATTATGTATTGACAATAATAATAACAACAAAATATGATTATAAAACACTTCTAACTTTTACTACGTAGACAAACTTATATCATTAATTCAATACAAATGCTTCGTTCCCAGCACCAATACCTACACAATGAGCAATAACAGATAGATACAAATTCGCTCTGGCCATTGTTATGACAGTTTTAGACATTGGGTGTCGCTGGTGCATGGTTCCTGGGGTGATCAATGATCATTTGATCACCGAGGTTTTTGTGTTCGGCGGAAGATTCGAGGCCGCCATCTTTGTTCCGTGTTTCCCGCCAATTATCCGTGAACTACCGGTAGCCGTGACGCGCAACCGGCATTAGGTGCCAGGTGCAGATCGCGAATAATAGCGATTTTTTTATGTCAAAATTCACGTTTTTTGTTCAGTGCACATATAGAAATGTTGAGAATGACGAGGCAGGCTCAATTAAACTGTGATTTTTTAAATGCGTGGAATTACCGTTACAAAATTTTAGATTTTAAGACAAAAATATTATAGCCTAGAGGTTTAAACGCTGGCTTCTCAAACGGGAGGTCCTGGGGACTGAACCTGCTGCACGCACCTCTAATGAACAGAAATTAATTTATACTTGCTACGATGAAGAAACTAATCATGAGGAGACGTGCACTCTGGAGAATGCTTTATAAAGCTCTCAATAGGTGTGAAGTCCACCACAGCGCACTGGGCCTCACATTGTTAGTGGAAGCCCAACAGTGGGACAGTTATGGGTTACAATGATGATGATGAGACAAAAAATGATTCTTATGCATAACTTACATCTCTATACACATTCTGCACTATGGAATAATTGGAGAAACCATTGACAACTCGGAGTGCGGCACTCATATAACTGCCTCATACATTTTCAGGCAGGTATTAAAATAACTTTGTGCTCGCATCGTGGTCAAAGAGTACCATACTATCATTGAAATAATAATAAAGTAAAATTTATGATATAAACTCATTTTACATCAAACATACTCTGTTTATTAGATTACTAAGTATATCCACGGTGTCTATATGTAACATGTAAAGAAACGAAGACCAATATTAATGCAATAACAATAAATTATCTTAATTGATAATGGAAGGCAAGGGACAGGTTATAAAGGGTTAACAAACTGTGTATATTTTACAACTTCGGCCCATTAAATGTATAATTATATAAATGTTAAATTCGTTAATGAGCTGTTAATTGATTGGTTAATGCGAATATTTAAATGTCAACTACACTGACCTACATGTACTCGTACAGACCTAGGCTCAAGATATTTCTGCAACAGTGAGGTCAGTGGGCCACAGTATTTCACCATCTCCTGGAGCTTGAGAGCCAAAGATTTCAGTGATCAGTTCCATAAAAGATAACCGATGCATTCCTCACGGGAATAGCAAGTAAGAGAAGTGTTCATAGCCCGGGGTCTCCAGCCGCTGGTGACCGCTAGTAGCAAAAAAAATCAACGCTTCCGTACTTCGTAATACAAAATAAAAATAGTTTAACGATGTCGACGGCCGGTGGCATATTAAACTTCCGAATTTTTAGTCACTTGGCAACTTGGCCACTGACCCCTATACCAATTTGCATTTGAGCTTGGTAAGTCATGGTCTCCTCAGCACCGAGGAGAGACCCTACTCAACAGTGAGTATCATCACCGTTGCCCATGTATCAAAAAAAGAAGAGCCGTCTCTCAAGGCCTCGTCCCGAACACGACAGGGTGACAGCTAGCCAGGCGGGAGACATGGAAAGCTAACAATTATATACATTATATCGATACGCTAAAATTCTAACGCAGGCCACTTCTATCGCTTCTTGTAGTGAAAAATAAGGCTTAAAACATTATTACTTCACGGGAAAATAATGACATCGAAAATGATAAATCTATACTAATATTATAAAAGTGAAAAGTTTGTTTGTTTGCTTTAATGCTCTAATCTCGGTAACTACTGGTCCTATTTGAAAACTTATCTCAGTGTTAGATAGCCCATTTATCGAGGAAGGCTATATGCTATATATCATCACGCTAAGACCAATAGGAGCTAAGCCAGCTCCAATGAAGAATGTTTCAAAATCGGGGGATTCTTTTCCTATTGAGAGCATCCGCTGCTTGCGCTGCGTAAACGGTTAAAGTATCGCAAAAATCATGAATTTTTCAGAATTGTTCCCCTTTTAAAGTTCTAAAAAAAGGCCGCGGCAACGTATGTCTATCGTTTGAGGTTAGCTCACTACAACCTGTTTTATGGTAACCACATTTGTTCTATATTCATGCATTATTTGCGAATGTGTTTTTATAAACATGACCCACCTATAACGAAGCCGCGGGTTAAAGTTAGCGTTAGCCGAAAGTATTATATCCACGCGGCCGAAGTCGCGGGCAGAAGCTAGTTTTGAATATATAATTAAATATCGTCAAATATTGAAAATATGTATAATGTAGATAATTACAAGCCTTCCGTGACCTGCCCGTCAACAAACAGCTAACTGCTATAACCTCACGACATTCTGGTATGACAGTGTGGAACTGGGGCAGTATTCTTAGCCAAACTCAATCCTCAGGACCTCTCGAGCAAAGATCAGTTTGATTTGTAGTGCACCTTATATAAATAAATTGCGTAAATAAAGTGCGCCCCATATACTATAGTATACATTGACTATCTCATCGTATCATCGCAACTTTCATTGAACGCCGGACCTCGTGTTCGAAAAACCAACGTTCAACTTAATTTTAAGTTATTTACTATAATTCGTAAAATCAGAAATAAACAGTGAAGAGTTTATTAATTACTATAAGTAAGTAAGGTTTGAGTCGTAGAGCGAGCAAAAGAAATGGACATACATACATACATACATACAGTCGACAAACATTACCCTCCTTCAGACGCGGTCAGGTAAAATAAAATAATATACACGTTTGTATTCCTTATAGATTTGTTGAAAGATATGAACTTCTGTACCCGATGCTGGTCGAAGACCTGGACTTGACAAAGAATATTGGTGGTATACTCCGAGCATTTTGTTGACCAGCGTGGGTGCATAGGCAGTAGATACAGAGACAATAGGCAGCAGCAAGTACTTAGTACCCACGATCGAGAACAATTAGCGAGGTATGCTGCAGATCCTGGACATTGGCGTAAGTGTATAATACGGTGACCGTCACCGACGGAAATAGCTCATTATCACTGATGAGACTGCGTTTACCGATCATGGCCCTGCCACTGGCCACTAGTGCCTGCAGACTGTCCAATCTCATCTGACATAACCCTGGGCGGCAGCCGTGAAATGTTTGCTTAGTTTTTTTTTTTTATTTCAAATTCGCCAATTACCTGCTGTAAGTGGCGATGTAGTTTTCGATAGTAAAGCGCACTAACTTTGTAAAAGTCTATTCACTCTTGACTTGCAGACACATACATATGCATATGTCATAATTGTTTTAATCGAACAAGAACACCGGCGTTGGCAACACATTCCAGCTCTTCGCAGTATATTTGTGAACGACGAATCGAAGCCCTTCGTTCATTCCAAGTGCCACTGTTTGTGTCGCACGGCAGCCCTTGAACCTTATCATAACCCGGGCCCCTACTTACCTGATAACCTAGTAAAATATATAATTAAAATAATAGAAAAGAGCATTCATAGTTTAAAATCTGTGACGACCTGAGTTTAACGTAGATGAGGCACATATTTATCTTGATGACATCACAGTTCAAAACTAAATTTTACAGGAGAGCGCTTAAATATAAAATTGAACAGTCCAGAGACAGTAGGGAGAGGACGGAGAATCACGAACGCTGGGTATGTATGTATGTTCGCGGTAACATAGCTATTTCACTATGTTAGAAAGATATAATATGATTCCACTCATCGCCATATTAGAATCCACGCCATCACTAGTGCCAATCGACGGGCGGAGCGTTACGGGTGGACAGAATACAAGGTAAAATTAATTCAAGTATATACTTATATTCGTTCACTACTTTGAAAGTAATTATAATTCTAAAATGGCTTGTACTGACGGAATAATTAGAAGCTGAGGCTTTAATTACCAGAGTTTTCTACATGTGGACTGAGTAAATATATCCTAAAATTATATGTATATTTTCAGTTTATTACTTTAGCGGGTAATGGCGAACGAATTAAACCTCCCAAGAGGTTGTGTGGTATTAGTAGGTACAACAGTTGGAGCATCAATATCAGGCGAAGGTGCTTGTATGTTATTAGTTGTTAGCTATCGCCTCAAGAGCTGTAGATACGACATTTTGAAGTCTAGATATGATTACTATAACATTTTGTGCTACAGAAGTAGGTGGTTCGGGTTGGTTCGTTAATATTTGAACTTGCGATTCTGGGTTCTGAAATTAATCTTCAAATATGACTGGCTGCAGACGATATATTCCAGCAAATCTCAAACCTATTATCACAAAGAAATACACACTTATAAAAAAAAATTAAAAATCTTGATTCTTGCAGTTCCGTGCATCGACCAGTGTCGGGTAAACACGACTATTAGAGGTTTTGGTTTTTTTTATAAAATCTAATTATACAAAGATAAATTCATATTATTAATTTGAGTAATCAGAAGAATGATAAATTACCTTTCAAAAGGACTCATTAAAGTTTGCCTATACATACATCAAATATTCTGTTTTCTCTCAAAACTCCGTTGGGTGTTCGTAATTACCCTGCCTTCCTCTATTATGTATTGGCTACAGTGACTTACGTGGTCAAAGTGGCCAGACTCGGCAGTGGACGCACTTACTAGTTATTGATGCTTCAATTATAAATATTTTCCTGTGAGTATAAGCACAGCCACCACAATATTCTTGTTATGAGCCACCACCACCAGCGCCGCATGGAGACCACTCGCTCCACCGCCCGGGCGCCCGGCACACCAACAAGCGGACGGGTGGCTTACATTCACCATTTTGTTATTATGCTCTTTGTAATTTATAATTTTATTGAACAAATATCTTGGTTTTATGACTTTAGTTATTGTAATAACGGTAGTTTTATTGAGGGACTACACATATACAAGATTGCTCGTTTCATGGCAGTATGGTTATGTGCATGATCTGTACCAGGGGTCAGCAACCTTTTGAATTAAATGGCCAATGTTATTTTATTTTTTTGCTGGAGGGCCGCACATACATTAGCATTATTTATACTAAATGAAATCTGAAAGCTTTAGAGTTACTATGTAAAGTTTTTATATATGTATTTGCTCAATCATTGTATCATAAAGGTTTTTTATGATGTATTATTTTATGTTTTGACACAGTTTGTTTGTCCTTTATAGACTCTGCAATAGTACAAAGAGCACCGATGTCTTGAGCAACTTTATTCAGAATTCTCTGGAAAAGGTTTTGGTATCAAAGTGATATTGATCGGTCACAGGGTTGATGAGTTATAGCGTAGCAACGCGCGCCCAGTCCAGCTAGTGCAACAATAAAACTCAAGGGGCATTTTTTTTCTGCACATTCAATATTTTTTCAAAATTTTGACTAGATTTAATAATTTCTTTTTTAATTATTGTATATCTGAACGGGCATCAAATGAAGCCATGAATGGATTTTTATGAAACTCGGCAGTTATTGCTTATACCCTGAATTATTTACCGACTTCAAAAAAGGGTGAGTTACTCAATTCGATAGTTTTTTTTTTTAATTAGCATATTTTCTATCCCGAACAATTGCAAAGTTCCTTTGGAATAGGGGATGAAAACTTTTATAGATAGATCCCATTGTAAGCGAAGCTGTCGGTACAGTTAGTAGCTAATAACAAATGCTTAAAATGCCGGGCATATGCCGCGGGAAAATGCCGCACATAAAAAGATTCATTAAATGAGCTTACAAATTCATTTTTAATAAATGAACTACTGGTTCATCTCAGAGTCAATTCATTAGTAATCTATATTAATATTATAAAGCTGAAGAGTTTGTTTATTTGCTTGAACGCGCTAATCTCAGGAACTACTGGTCCGATTAAAAAAATCTTTTTAAGTTAGATAGCCCATTTATTGAGAAAGGCTCTATATTATCACGCTAAGTCCAATAGGAGCGGAGCATCAATGAAGAATGTGTCAAAAACAGGGATTTTTTCGGGGGATGACAGAAACGAAGTCGCGGATTAACCCAAAGTAACTAACGCGGACGAAGTCGCGGGCGGAAGCTAGTTGTTACATCAAATTGACGCTAGTGCACCCCATGTCTATAACTCATATCAAACAAAAAACAAATATCAATGGAGTGGTGCAGACGTTATCCCTTGTTTTTATAATATATAGATATATTTTTTGTGTAACGACACAAGCCAAAACAACGGTTTTCTTAATAAATCGAACTTGGGACTATTCTTGCGCAAACATTCAAATGTCTTCTTTTACATGATGAAAGCCGGGTAGGCTAGGTTAGGGCAACACAAAATGCCCGCCAAAATCACTGCTACAATGACATAAAAAACATTCATATTGTAAAACTTGTTTCTGCACAAGGTTAAGGTTAAACAGATTAGGCGTGTTATTTCCGTTTAAAACACAAATAAATTATTTAAAATACAAATGCATTTTTTTATTTGATTTAAATAATTTATGTCTACTCATGTTCATGTAAAATTTGTTCTTCCTATTTTATGTTTGTAATTAATCAGATTCAGTTCAGCCAAACACTCAGTAAATATTGCGCCTTCAGTAAATATTAATTCAAAGTTTAAACAATTAAACAAAAGTAATGTAATGTAATCGTGTATCTACTAATACATACATGTACGACCAACGCATATTATGTGGCTGCTCGTATGTTTAGCTACAATACCAAATTAATTTAATAAATTAACCATTAATAAATTAAAAGGGAAATTAATAAATTTATTGATGACCTGCCAGTATCACGACACACAATAACATTTTGATGATAAATATTAATGATATGAAAGATTGTGTGTTTTACTATTGATATTCTGGAATTTAGTTTTTATTGACTTGTTTTCCTTTTTTTTTTGTAATTGTAACATATAAAAAAAATTAATTATAATATTAGCAAGATATTTGTACGCCAGTAGTACTGGTACTGTATATTGGAACCTACTTACAAACCAATGCCTACTAAATTAATTGTACCTAAATTGATACAATTATTAACTATTCATTCATTCATTCAATATATTTTTTTAATTTTAATGTAGGAAGATTGTTATCGATATAGAGGCGAACATTTTTTTTTATTTATTGTCTGTCTATCTGTTGAAGCTTCATGCGAAAACCACTGAACAGATTTAGACAAAACTTGGCATAATTATAGTTAAAAACCTGAAAATGGTTATAGGAAAGGTTTTATCCCGTAGGAAATGGCCCTGTTCCCGCAGAAGAATACAATAACTACTTTTTCCTGGTAACTAGTTCTCCGGAAGTGAAGCAGTCTGTTTCTACTACTATATTATATTCGCAATTATTAAATGAATCATGCGTACATATACTGTTTTAATTAAAATGCGTACATATCCATATATGTTCTAACATATCGAGTAAAATGCTTACAATTTAGTCTTTATTTGGTATAGTAAGTGGTTGATAATTTCAAGCCCAGCTGTCGGAGCCCGGGTAGCTCAGTCGGTAGAGCATTGGACTTTTAATCCAAGGGTCCAGGGTTCAAGTCCCTGTTCGGGCGGGTTTCTTTTTACTTTTTTTATACACATATTATAATATTTTTTTTATTTTATTATATTAATTTTATTGATTTCCTACGCTGTCTTGCTCATTCCGTATTTCGCTTCCTTATTGTTTGTTTCCTCAATCCAATATTTTTTATTAAATGAATATTAAACAAGTAGTTGTTAACGGAGCTATATGTATATTATGAAATGATTGCAGTCGAAATATAAAAAACATAATATGATACAATAGAGCACATTATCATTTTAATAGATCCGGAAACTAAACTAATTATTGGCCGATGACTCACTTTAATTTGTCCTTTACATATTCTAAGCTGGGTGTGGCCACTATATTTGTCAGAATTTCAGTTGCTGTCTGTTTGTCTTTATACTAGTAATTTATAGTTTTTTTACAGATATTTTTTAAAAATCCTAAAAATTACTTTTGCCTCGCTAAATCGACTCCCAAGATTGCGCTGTCAGGTTGAGATCGGGTTGTTAATACAGGCGTTATTCTAAGTATTGAATGGCAAAGGCCAACGGTGTATTGTCGCCGCGTCGACCGCCACGGAAGCACTCAAGCTACATCAGGAGGTGTTCGACACTCCATGTTCGTATGGAGACACCTTATTCTGGTGTATTCTGAAAAATGAATAAGGAAGCTACAGGTTGCCATTAGACTTACTACGTATGAAGATTATTTAATGTTATGTTTTATGAAAGTAATAAATGAGCGACACGTTTCATTCGTGGTTTTCGCAATAAAGCACCATTCTGTTTTACGTTGTTTTTTTGCCAACCTTGTCGTAGCACTTTGTGACAGGCCATGACGTCACAAGATGGTGAAAAAATATAATGTATTCAAAGTTTAATCTTGTAGTACGGATGAGAAAAACAGATTATAAGTCGCTCCGGGTCACAACTTTTCTGTCCGTCCGTCAGTTACCGTTAATGGTGAGATAGATGTTAAGTTGTACAAGTGTTTTGATGACTTTCAATGTTTCTAATTTTAGACCAATAGACGCGTTTCGTTACAATTTGTTAGATCAGAGGTTCCCAAAGTGTTTATCTTATAAAGCACTTTAAAATGTTTAATGATTTTGTTGGATTCAGAGCCAACACTCGTCAAATGATCCATCCAGCCATCCAACAGCCTTTCGATGTCCACTGTTGGACTGTCGGAGGGCGCCCTGTGCCCTTGTTCCGAGGCGTGGTCTCCTCCTTTCTTCCTATTAATCGTGTCTTATTGACCTCTTGTCATTTTTTTAAGCTAAATATATTAACCTGTGCCATTAATTTACATACTGATGAGTCAATACAAACCTGTCTTTTTGTTCTCGAATTTTTGTGAACCCTTCTTACTTCTTATCACATCGACATCTATCAAGTCTTCCGTGAACCATTGGGGTCCAATCGAACCCCAAAGTCACTGAATTAGGCGGTATGGTGGCGTGTCCAATAGTGTTGGAATAAATGCCGTAACAAAAAAGCCACTCCGTGAGATGTTTCGACGATTCAATCTTCAAAACAATGCCATCAGAAAAAATACCGGGCGATGAACGGTATTCGCGAAATAATATTTTTTATCGTTTAACAAAACCGGATTTCTAATGATGTCAAACAATTAATGAAAACATTGTCACCGTAATCCTAACTAATTAAATTCGCATTCTTGGCAATAGATTAAAAGTCAATTAAATGCAAACTCAGGGGTCTGTCCTCTCCGCTTCTCTATTCGTACACATAGCATAGTAGCGGAGAGATTCCTGCCGGACGCTCGAGCCAGTAAAGACGAAATACAATGAAAAAGAGAGGCCATGGTGGAACGCTTGAATCTCATACTTCGGGCAGTGTCCGAATGGAGCTATGCCAACCTTTAATGCCACAAAAACACAGACACCCGGTGTCTATTCACCACTAAAAAGAGGTCGTTCACCTTGACTCTCACTTTTCAAAATGTACCCTTAAAATAAACTGAGCGCCTACAGTTGTTGGGAATTGCCACGTTTTTGCTGGTGCTGCAAAATCCCACCTGTTAGCCATGAGTTCGATGGACATGCGTGTAATGAGCTTATTGGTAACTCTGAACTCATTAAAACCAAAGTACAAAGCCTCGAGCGCAGGCGCAGAGATGCCAGCCTCGCGGTATTTTACAGGCTGCAATTTGGAGAGTGTGCGCAGGAATCACACACTTACGAAATACCCCCACCTCTTTCTCCATCGTACGACACGACGCACCCCGGGAATCCATCCAACGGACGACACGCTTCACCTCGACCATTTAATGGCGTACCGTGAGGGATGGGAATACATTACCAGCGTCTGTGTTTCCGCTCGAGTATAATGTATGTAGGTGTTTTTAAGACAAGAGTGAACAGGCTTCTTCTATGTTAATGCGCTTTACCATCTAAATCTACAACGCTGCTTACCACCAGGGGGGACTGTCGTCAAGCATTTACTTATATGTATGAAATTAAATGAGACAACACGACGTCCATCAGCTTTCGAATATTAAAACAATTCTCAAACTCGCTACACACAGTGAGAATTTATGAGGTAAAACACTCATAAGATCGGCAAGTTGAGAACCTTCTAATTACTTCTCATTAAATTAAGATTGTAACGAAGTAAGCATGATTTAGACATTCAACAACTTAGTGTCCTAGAGGACTTTATTACTTCAAAAGCAAAAATTACAATATACTGAAAATCTAAATAATACTATATTTTTAACGACATGATTGGTAACGCTAACCGTCCCATCACAATTTCTGTAGGAATTTCGTAACAAAAACCGGTACTTAGTGTATCCCGCTTACCGGTATATTGATTTTCTTTTTAAGTTATTGTGTACACAACTTGTGTACAATAAACGTCATTCGGTATTTCACAGCTGTGTGGGTGATTCAGTGTACAAACAAATAAAATATATATGTATAAACGTAATGTGTCGCTAGTATGAGTTAGTAAGAGAGATATTTTAAACAATTTTTCTCTTTGGAAAACTCCGGCACTCATCGTGGATATTTAGAAAATTGTTTTTTACTGCATTCCACTTAATTGGAACAAGATTTTTTTTATCTGTATAAAGATACTCGAATCCAGAAGTATTTTTGGTACTTTTACCCTTAAAACCCCCTTGGCATCCATCCAGCGCTGGTGGGGCTCAGGATGTCAAATGCACGATGAACTTTGTGGCCACGGTCAGCCAAAGAAATCTGTTCCTCCGCTGACGGTTTTACTCAATAGACCGAGTTCGCTTTAGTCTAGAGCGACAGACGTCAGGGGAGGCAAACTGCGCACCGATTTTTTATTTTACAATTATTTATTAATATTTCTCGTGCAATTTCAACAAAATTGTTGCATAAGATTTTATTGTAGGTACTAAAGAGGTAAGGGCGGCAAAAACTGTACAGTCTACATACAACTTGGAAGTGGATAAATCCGCCGCCTGTTCCTCACTTCTACTGTACAATCGGTACTTCATGTTTCTAAGCCCACTATTTTAAGCTGGTCGTTGCCTGTCAATCTGTAACATGTTAAAGTTCGTTCTTAACCAATATTGAACATTAGCAGCTAAGGTCGTGACCTCGTAATGTCATAATTGCCATATTCAGGTCACAATTGACATAAAATATATTCAATTATGAAGTTGAAAGGCAGATAAGAACAATTTTATAAGTAAATAAACTGCTTAAAATTGTTCACCTTGCGCTCCAACAGATCACATGTTACACTTATAAAACTTGTAATGATTTTAATACAAAAATTATACCGTCCAAGCGGTGTCAGGTTACACTGCATCATGGAAATTACAATAACAATATGAGTTTCATTTCATTTTAAAATATTTCACTTTTACGATATTTGTTACAGAAAAAATAGGCCTCGCTCTTAACGTGTCAATATCCACCTTGACAGAGATATTTTGCTACAGGAAAACGTATAGAGTCTTATAACTGGGAACAGCAACGTACATGCAATAATCACAAGCTAAAAATGACGGAGTCAGGTTTTACATAATGAAAAGATGTATGTAAGAACCTACGTAATACATATCACAGTTACAAATGTGATAATTAGCATGACACCTAACTTTTGGGATGTTTCCTAGAGAAAGGCAACGGCCGCGAGCGGTACAATAAATACTGGCTAAGCCTTTCTTAGTTCCATAATGTATAATCGTTAATGTTATAGCTAACATTCCATTCTCATCACTGACCTTCGCAGAGTGTCAGAGTACCTACTTGTAAAACAAACCCGCCCATTTACAAAGCAACAAGTGTTTAAGCAGAATTACAATGTCCGCCTAGATACTGACATCTCTCTAATGGAAATGTGGCTTCAAATTAATAAGTATCCGGCGTCAAAGTTACTTGCCGTGGTTAACATTTTGACTTTAGCCCAACGTACTGCTGTGGCTAAATAGTATGCAGATTATAAAAATGAGGTCGAACGAAACGTATCCGCTCCGATGTAATTGATATGAAAACATCTTCAACACCTTGTCTTCGAAGATTCACTGTTATATAAAGTGTCAAAATCGTCAGTTAAAACGATTCAACAGATGGTTTCGTTGAATTACGTGACGAGGTGAGTGGACGGGCTTGTCGACTACAGCGGCTATTGTTCGCAGCCCTTGCGAATTGCTACCAACACCACGCGACGAATCCCCCAGCGAAACACCTGCATCTTGCATAGCACACCGCTGCGGCGAAACTGCGAGCGAGGCACTCACTCGACCGCGCACACCCGGTTGGAGCGTACGTCGCGGGGCGATGCGCGGAGTTCCACCGTGATCCAGTCCAATGGAATAAAATGTCCCGCGCATCCGTCTTCAAAACGCGATTCTAGAACGACATCATGACGAAATACAAGCTGAACAACGCGGTTCGCTCCTCGTCGGAGGTGACTCTCACCTCCTACCTCGGCAGCTCGGAGAAGAAGGACGAGAGGGCGTACCATATCCCGGAGAACGACAACGTGAACACGGAGTCCAATAGGAACCTGGAGGGCAAATGCCACGTGTGCCCGCACCACTGCGAGTACCTGCCCGAGCCGGGCAGCCTGGTCGCGTCCCTAGAGAAGCGTAGCGAAAAGTTCGGACTGAATGAGTTGAAAGTGGAGAACTTGGACAGGAACGTGTGTCTGTGTGAGAAATACAACGGCGGGTGCAAGCTGTGCCCGCGGCCCAGCCTGGCGCCGACGCTCACCTTCAGCCTGGACGGCAGGGAGTGTCACGCGTGCCATGGCGGCACCTGCGGCTCGCCCTATCCAAGTAAGCAACCCTTGACGATACAAACGACCTCTATGTGCTTTTGAAAATTACGTTAAATTTTGAATTTAGGGTGTATTCCCGTTATTTTTCGTAAGGATCATCTTAAAGTCAACCACATTACTTTGGTACTAAATAAAAAATCTATTAAATGCAACATGCCAATACATGACCAGTTTGATGTCTGTAAGAAATCTGTGTTTATTTCATTAATACACATCGTTATTCATTCATTAGGAAGAAAGAATGACTGGAAAAATAATAATGAAGTATATATTTTAACTAATTTAAATGTAACATAATGTAGGCGGCGGCAGGACGCAGCGAGACAGTTTGTTAGTGCCTCCTTACTGACCTACTGTACACATAAACTATTTGAATTGGAAATTTGAAAAAAGAGAGAAAGGAAAGAGAGATTAAACATTTATTCAAAGGAACCGTTCATTGTACAAAATAGGTTCTAAATAATACTACAACATACACTGTATGTAAATTAAACTAAATACATAAAAAGAAAAATGAAGTTAGTGTGTATATATAAACCCAATTCTTAAATCTGTCAGTCTCAAAATTGTGTCCATAGTTAGTTGAATTAACATAATATTATATATTAATTTTAATAATAAATCATGAACTCACCGCTCTGATTATGCGAATCTTCCATATAGCTTTGGAAAATTTATGCTGAAGAAGTAGCCTTTTGTGGTTAACAACACAATTAAAAAAACGTACAATATTTATTAAAAGAATCATATAATTAATTGAAAAAAAAGATTACCAAGTGTTTTCCCCCGGGTTTGTTTCTTCTGGCTTGGGTACGAGTTGTATCAAAAACCCGATGATAAGTTAAAAACAGAATTGTCTACCAAACTAAGACAATACTGATTTTAAAATCAATAGTCAATTCAACGTTAATTACTGCAACATAATGTATCATTTAGTCCTACGAAAAAAATTAATTTGGCATTGACTTTGACATGAACCGAAACCGGCCCTCGTACTTACAACATGGCCTGCACGATCGGTTAACTTCGACACTTGCATAATTTGAAACTAGCGATCGTTAGAAACTTGCTGCACACCTCCGCCGTCACAACAGGCCCACAGCCGCGGCGGCCTGGTTCTCGTGAACTTGAAATGCAAAATCTATTCCACATTGAACTAAAGATTCACACTGTCCCTACATACGGACGTGAACATAAGAAAACAGGAGGAAGGAGAACGGAAAGAAACTTAAGTTCTTTAATTGGCATTCAATTAATATTTACAATTTTTCACTTACTACGCGCCATAAAGAATGACTTAAGAAAGTAAAAATGTTCAATTTGTGTATTTGTTATCATGTTCCAAGAAATTATTATAATAAAAGAGTATTTTTTTAAGCAACTTAAAAAAAACTGAAAGCACCAATTTTAATAATAATCCCTCATGATGCATATTTTATTACGATGTCCTCATTTATTTCTATTTATGATTGGTTTTTGTAAATGACACAAGAGATTATATTCATTGTAAGATAAATAAAACGCAACATAAGCATATAAATAAAAATAAAGAAGGAGGGAATTTTTTAAAGAGGAATTTTTTTATGAGTGGGAATTTTTTAACATATTGACATTATTATCCAATCAAGGAAACATACCAGACATGAAATAGTTCATACCTATATAAATATGATTACCATTTGAACAAATATTACGAAAATGATAATGGAATTACTCGGCAACCACAATGTAGGCGTGAAATACAATCGATATTAATCAATACATTTACATAATTAGATGTGCCTCCTCCGTTGTTTCCTTATTTCTGATTTCAATATCAAAAGTTTTAGAATTAAATAAATTTTCCTTACCAAACCACAGCTCTTAGAATATATGATTCTATACATAAACTCGATGGAGATAGAATAGTACATTAATAATTAATGAATGATGATGACTAATACGCCATTAACTGCTGTCATTAATGATCTGTGTAATTGTGTTATAATTTTTCTTATCCATTTTGCACAAGCCAGTTCTAGGATTCTCAGAAGTACCCTTTATGTACAGGCAATAAAATCTTCCATCATTTTGTCTCAAAGTCTGTGCTCAGTGTAGTGTACATAATGTTACATTAAGAATTTCGCAAAAAAGTCACAAAAACGCAACACGATTAAGCCTAATGATACGAGTACGTGGGTGAATTATTTGTAGCCGTCAACTCTCCACTCCAACAGTTTGAGCAGTTATTTCTTGTGGTATCCAGCAAACTAATCCTCTGGTCCATTTATCTTATCCGCACTAAAATTGTAAACAAACTAGTGGCTGACCGGCTGGCAATGTCACAGTTTTCTTATACAATCGTCTCATACATGTCATGTTTAACACGGTTATATTAACTGGCCTTTTAAATGTTACAATACGCGAGTTTCGTAAAAATAACGTTTTGACGTAATTTTTTTTATAAGACTTATACAATTGAAAACAACCGTCCATAGGTAGCAATCCATAATTGAACATTGGTTTCTCGAAGGACGGCTTGAGCTCGGATCCTACACGCGTCTCTGAACCACATAGTTATGTCCCATTCGAAAACAATTAACATATACGTACTTCAGTGAAGGAAAACATCATGAGGATACCTGTCCTCCATTCCCCGTAAGTTGGGATCATTGTGCCCGTAAAGGCGGTGTCGACCAATCCGAGCATGGCCAGAGACAATGTCCAGCTGTTACAGTTCAGTTGTAATGATGATCAGCCAGCCAACGAGGCCTGATTGTGGGGACAGCCTGTTATTTGCCGACCAACGAAAAACGATAGCGGTCACTTCCATATATTTAGGTCCTTCATTGGGCCAATGAGTGATGTTGAACCATACTATGATGATTTTGTACAAAAAATTAACTTGATAAATAATAACTAGTGTTTTCAGAATTGACCTCAGTATTACAATATAGATCCTAGAAAAAATAATGAATTGAAGGGCATATCGGATCTAACACAACTAACGTCCACCACAAACTAATAAAATATCACACAGCTATGGGGCACAGTGTCACCAGGCCACCATTATTATGTTACCAGCAGGAATACTTAGTTTTGGATCAACTAGCCACGTGTAAGTTGCTTTGAGATTTTTATTTATTACAAATTTTCGCCCGCGGCTTCGGTCATAAAAAATATCCTTTGATTCCAGACTTGAATCTACCACTGTCCCAAATTTCGTCCAGATCGGTTCAGTAGTTTCTGCGTGAAGAAGTAACCGACATCTATCCATACTCACAAACTTCCGGGTTTATAATATTAGTAGAATTATTATTATATTAATATGTATCTTAATTTGTTAGTTGTTTTATCTCAATTTTAGAAATCAGTGCATCGTTTGAATAGATCGTATAATTTTTCGAGATCTTAACGGGGAGTGCAAGTTTCTTCACGATGTTGTTACCGAAGCAAGTAATGGCTTTGTAACATACATAACTTTCAAAATGAGAGGTGCGCGCAGGACTTGAACCTAACACTTCTAGTTCGTGAGGCCTATAATCAAACTGTTATCACTGTTTTTGGATCAGTGGACCATATAGATGTGAATGTGTGTCGTATGTTCTAGATGTTATACATGTGTGCGGCGGAAGATATCATACAATACAAGAACATTGTACCTAACTTAAGCAATAAATAAATAATACATTTTCTTTGTATCTCTACACTGAGACATATATCGCTCTGGTATTTATTATACAGTCATAGTTTGCGCGTTATCATAAAAGATGTGGTGAAAATGACATGTAAAAAAGTCGGTAATTAATCCTAGCAAAAACCTGAACAAAACTAGCCCCAATATAAATAAAAACTTGTCAAGAGCAAGTCCGACTCGTGTACGAAAGGTACCGTGCAATTTGTATAAACGCCAAAATAATGTTTGTTGTATGACAGCCACTCTTCAATAATGTTGTATTGTGTTTAAGCGTTTGTTGTTATAGAGGCAACACATATACATCATCTGTGAAAATTGCCTCTGTCCAACTATTACAGTTCATGCGATACGGCCTGCTGACGGACGGACAGCAGTGTTAGTAATAAGTTATCATTATTTGGGTACAGAACTCTAGAATCGTACAGTCAGCGAATAATAATACCTTATTAATAATATATAAACTCGAATGCCCATATAATGACCATAATATTAATATTTTTATTATTATAATTTTATGTTTTTCCAATATGTTTTTAGCGGACTATGGTTATAAGTCTTTAAATAAATCTTTAAATCCATACATTTTCTTGAAATATTTTTTTTCTGTGACAGTTATCGCAAATCTCATAAACGATGGAATCGATTAGAATGGTTTCTTTTTTTCTGATTTATTGCAATAAATTGACATGTCACATATAAAAATATATTTTATCATTCGAATTTAAGACATTTTTTTATCGAAACGAATCAAAGGTGATTGCGAGTGAAATATAAAAACGTAAAGCTAGATATGACATGATTAAAAACGAAAAATATTATAGAAGTCTATTAAAATATTTAGACCAATGTTAATTTGTGTGTAGGTGTGTGTGTATATATGTATGTATGTATGTGTGTATGTTTGTCCATGCGATTCTCTATGACCACTTGTTGTGATTGTATTATTATTCTTTGTTCAACTATTTAAAATTAATTCAATTTATGAGACAGTAGTTTGTCAAAATCAGTGCAATAGTTTTCGGGATACGAACTAAAACGTACCGAGCCCAGAATTATACGAATCTACAAAGAGGTAAATGTTTTAAAAACTATACCAAGTAGAAGTGCTCATTGAAAAAATAAAGAAAATTTTAAATAATTAAAATTGAGTTATCTTTATTTATTTTAAAATTACGAAATGATTCATCTGAGACCTTTAGATAACCAACACAAATTAATCTGGGAAGATATTAAAGCAGATTAAAATGAAGCTGAGGTAATCGGAAAATATCGGCAGAACACGATAGAGATATGGACAAGCTACACGTACAGACATACAGCACGTACATATATATAGATTAGGATCGTGCTGCAGTGCCTGCAGTCACGAATCGCACTGATTGTATGAAACAATTCGATTATTATGCCGAGTGTGGTTTAGTTGCTACGGCCTACCTACGTCACTACGACTTAGTTCAATTAAAAAGTATACTTATTGCAAATCCAATCTGGAATGTTTACAAACAAAGTGTTACCTAGCAACCACTGACAATCAGGAGAAAAAATCCTTTTAATGTTTTTTTTATAATTCTCAAGTTTTTTGTACTTTTCGTTATATAGTTTTATAATTAATCACGCTTAAGCTTGGTAACAAATACAGAAAATGTGTTATAACTCCAATTAAAAAATGATAAAGGCATAATGCAAAATACTTGTTTTGTTACAAGGTTATAAACTTGATGAAGTTATTGTTATAAGTGGATAACTTTATTGATGAGTTTGTGTGTGTGTGTGGGTTCTACATGAACTCATAGTTTGCACTTGTCATTTCACCAATACGTTGTTCATTAGCTAATTTTCTTGTGTTGTATTTAAAACGAACTAAATAAAATACCCACCAAAAAGCCCACATTTCAAGTGAGCTGGTATGCGTCGTGACCCTGTTGTATTATTTCTGTTGTATCATCTAGATGTATTAATGCTCGAATCTCAAGTGACCCACACGTGTGGTTATAGTAAAAAAAACTGTCTTTGTATCAAGTAGAATCATTTCATTCCTCTCCCCCGTGCATACCGTGTCTCGGTGGCAGGAGCGGATCGAGTTGCATTCTCGCGATGACCGCTGCAGTTCATTGTGTCCAATAACACTTCTGTTTACAGCCGGGATCAGATTATATACACCAACCTATAGTGTTGAAGAGCGCGTTTGGTTTGGTATTTGATTTGAAGAACTATGATTTTAAACTCTATGACCATCAGTACACTTGATGACGAGATGGCAAACGACCCGAACTTATGGTGGGCATATCCGAGACGACTTCAAGGGCAATCCTCAAGAAACTCGTCTTGAGGCAGGGAACCGAATTGTGGTAGAACTCACCAGGACTAAAATAGTAAAAAACCCTCATATCTGGTTACTCTCAACAATACTCCAAAGAAGTGCTGAACCTTAATCGACAGGAAATA
>DWJZ01001280.1:0-24330 GCA_018249125.1 Asbolis capucinus
AGCTAAGTGTTATAGTCTGGAATTGCACATACTACATGGTATTAACTTGCTAAGTATTATAGTCTGGAATTACACTTATGGTATCATCATGCTACGAGGGCGAAGCCGCACGCAAAACCCAGTTTTATAAAAATACGCAAAGTTGTAAGGATGGTTGGATTTGTTCCTCTTGCACGCAAAAACTACTGAACGATTTTTTTTTACTAACTGCCACAAACTCTCACTTTCAGCCTGGGTTGACTGGCAGAGAATGCCACTGGGAATTAGGTCCACCCATTGTAAGAAAGCTCTTTAGGTTCTACATAAATAAACGAATGCGAACAAAATTTGACATATAGATAAACAGATTGTTGTCTGAAATATATCTTTTTAAATATAACGGATATCTTATGGTTGACGACCGTTTGGGAAATTTTGGAGTTAAAGAACTCACTGTGCCACTAAATATGAGTCCAGATTGAGGAAGTCAACACTCAGCCAGGCGATCTCGTGCCAATCACTGGGCTTCTCCGCACCGCAACAGTTTAGCTCTATCTGGAAAACATCCACAATTCTGCTAATTTCTTCCACCTTAATTCGACCCCGTATCTTCCACCTACTCGATTCTTTACAGTTACACTAAGAGATGACGGTAAATATCTTTGGCCAACTCACACACGGCCATCTGACCCCAGACTAAGCGTTAGCATGTACTATGGTGATCTGATGGCTGATAAACATACATATATACTTCTAAATACATTCGCGTTGCGTGGCCTTTGTTAAACTGCCCTAGTTAAATGTGCCTGATGTGGTAATAGGGACCTTTTTAACGATTTTTAATTTTTGCGATTTTTTATGTTGTTTCCAAAACGTAGTGGGGTGACGGTTTAATAAAAACGAACATTTTATTGAGGACTTTTAATTGATGGCTGGTTTTAGTAATAAATGGACATGAACAACTTTATATGGAGTACTTATGTTTTATAGATTTTACAGTGCCGTTTGTTAAAATTGTGAGGGAATAATGTCTTGTTATTTTCGAAAGAACTCCATTATTTATTTGTATAAGTATTTTAATAATGCTTAGTTTTTTACCTACACCACACATTCTTGTAGAATATTTGTGACTTTCTTCGTACGTGTGTATTTTAAATTGCGAAGGAACTTTACCTGCATGGTATCCAGAAGTGTCTTCCAGCTTGGCTCTGTCAAGTACAGTGATATGCCCGCGCGTAACGATGTCGAGAGTTCTTTTAAAAGGGCCTGTGTAACAAACAGAATTGTGCATATAAACTAAATCAAAACTCTTGCAGGAAATAGCTAGTAAGTCCAAACGGTTGCATTCCACACACCTTTAATGTGCTTTTGCAAGCAGCCTGCACTAAAAACCCGTTAGCGGCGACACAGAGTCCGCTGATCATCCAGACTTTACTGATGGGGGCGGCGCGACGCCAGTGGGGAGCCTCCAGCAGCCACGTGAGCAGCCGTAGCCCGGCCGTGTAGTGTAGCTTCATGCAGTACGCTTGGAGCAGGATCAGCCCGTACAGGAGGAACACTGTCACCTGCAGTTTGTTGAGAGTCATCAGCAGTAATCATTGACTTGATATCCTACAAGCTTCTGGCGCGACTTCGTTCACATCGAAAAGTTACTGTGGGCTAACTCGCGACCTCGTTTCTGTCATGCATGATTATTGCGAAACTTTAACCGTTTACGCAGCGCACGCAGCGGAAGCTCTCAATAGGAAAAAATCCCTTGATTTTGAAACATTCTTTATCAGTGCTCCGCTCCTATTGGTCTTAACGTGATGATATATACCTTTAGGATTCCTTGATAAATGGGCTATTTAACACTGAAAGAATTCTTCAAATCGGACCAGTGCTTCCTGAGATTAGCAAGTTCAAGCAAACAAACAAACTCTTCAGCTTTATAATATTAGTATAGATGAGACTCTAGGGCGATATCTAGGGCAAAGTGTTTCTGGCAAAATATGACATAAATCAACAATGTATCAGACAGTTCGCGACTGCCCGTGATTACGAGGCCAAAGTTTCGATTCATGGCGTAATTTTGAATTAAACAATCCCAGTTTCTTATTTTGATTGACAATGTACCAAATTTGTAGAAATATTTAGGTCTCTTGTCACCTCAGACTCAAAAAGTAATGTGTTTTTTCTTAGGATAATATCTTAATCCTTTGGCCTAAGTATGGTATCCCAAGCGGTGATAGCCTAGTGGGTAGAATTCGGCCTCTTACTCGGCGGTCCGGGTTCGAATCCTAGGAGGCGCACTTCTGCCTTTCGGAGTTATGTGTGTTTTAAGCATTTAAATATCACTCGCTATAACGGTGAAGAAAATATCTTGACGAAACCTGCATGCCGGGATTTTGCAAAAACTCAAAGGCATGTGAAGTTTGCCAATCCGCTCTTGGCCAGCATGGTGGATGGCCTTAACCTTCTTATTCAGAGAAAAGACCAGTGCTCAATAGTGGGCCGTCATGGGTTGTGATGATGATGGTATCAATGATATAAAGTATATGCTTTGAAAAGAGATATACAAAGGGCCAAGATCAGACATCTGCCACATTAATATTACATATTAAATAAAAGTATTCATATTGAATCTTAAACCTTAAGTAACGCTTTAACTGTACTGATCCTATGCCCTCCTTACCTTATGAATATGCTTTAGCAGCGTCATGACGCGGAAAGACACATTGTAGCAGTATATGACCATCACCAGCGAGAGCACCAGCTGCGTAATAAGCAGCGCTCGCAGCACCACTGCTAGCCGCTGACGACCTTCCTTACAGAACGGGAACACACACCACGCCATGGAACTTCATGGCGTGACATGCTCGCTGCCTCTGAAAGATCTTCACGGAGTTACCAGACTGTTGTACTGTAGCTTAGTGGTCTGAACGTTGGTGTCCTGAATGGAGCGGCCTGAGCATCATGCACGCATCTTTAAGTTAAAATATTGTAATGAAGTTGCACCCTAGAAATTTCCCAATAGAATTCGTAAAGGTGTTGAAGTCTACTGGGATTTCTAGTTATTTTATCATTAGATACTTGCCAAGCGTGGTGAACTTAGGCCTGTAACTATCTCACATATTGTGGGATTAGACTAGCCTATCGGTTCGATAGTTATGGATTGTAGAACGTGTATGTAGGTAACCGGACAATATTGTCAACTACCGGTCAAACTTAACAAGATTTTGACCTTCTACGTTAGAATTCTCATAAATAGTGCTAAAAACATCATAAAAATTACCTATATAGCTGATTGACACATTCAATTGATTCCTGTATTTTTTCTCTCTGTCAAATTGACAGTGAATTGTATTTACTTATACAGAATAAACAGTATAGTAAAATATATGGTTTATATTTTTTCTTCCTTGACTAATTTTTGGAAAATCTGAAAAGACTGATTGTAGTTGAAAACATTGAGGCCATAAGATAGCGCGGGCGTTCACCAACAAGGTGGACTGATTAAATGAAAAACTCATCGTCTTCCATATTTTACACGGAAGTCAGAGACGTGTTGAATAAAAACCGGTGGAGGCAGAGCGTCCGTGCCCAATACAGTCCTGAAGCTGACTACGACTTTCAGACATGAGGTACCGATTAGAGAGAGCAAGAGACTAATTATGTTTGTAAAATGATCTCCTAGGAACTTATGGTTACCAAGCTACTGGTGTGTTTAATCGATACTCCATAAGTTTTCGAATTAATTTAATAGTTTCTAGTAACGTGGTATGTATACGTGACTGGCTGGTTTGATATTAAAAAAAACTAATTTTTATTGACGCTTGTATTCAAATTTCGCTATTTTTCTGGCCTGTCATACAGGAAAAATGAAATGAAATTTTAATTAAATTTCGATTATAATCGGTGTTTATGCTAAGTAATAATATATTAATTGCATAGTTACGAGACCAGTTGATAGTTTTTCAAGATGGAAGAAATACCACAAAGAAAAAAAGTGGCTTGGAGTGACGATTTAAGTTATAATTCAGCGGAAGAAAGAGGTATTTGCTGTGATTGATCGTTTCTATCAAGCGTTTTGAAGATCTTACATAGTCAGTTTTTTTATTTAAAAGTATAGTAATGTTATTAACGTAATAATATATTTTGTAATTTCCTAATGAAAAGTTTATAATCTATAATTAGAGCGAACCGTATGAAAATTAGTGCAGTAGATTTTAATTTATATTATTTACTGTACCTGGTCTTTCCTAGAGATACATTACTACACTTGGTCTTCTCACTATTCTTGGTTCTTTAGCTCACGATTAGTTATGATTTCTTCGAAAGTTATATGAATTTGTCGAAAGGCTTATTTTCTGCAATATTTTCAGAAAAAGAACGACTTGCTCAGATTGAGCGAGAGCTCGCTGCAAAACCCAAGAAACCGGTCTACGAGCCCGAGGAGATGCAAAAACTGATCTCTTATATCATGAAAATGACGACCCTTTATGATCTTCGAAATGAGGACTGGACAGAGGAAGCCAAAAAGGGCATAGAAGAATGGATTACTGAACCTAAAGATCTTATTCTATGTGTATATTTCAAAGGAGATAGATTGAAAGCTGGAAGCGATATACCACTATCACCAATTTATGACTTAACGTACTTTATTCGACAACCTGATTACGTGTTCAAGGCAGAAACTTTTCATGATGATGTGGTTTTCGGCACTTTCGTTGATTCTATTGAATCAAACATGATTCAGCTTCTAGAGTATGTGTACGCTCCTTTTTTCTTTGGAATCACTGCTTGGCCAGAAAGTAAGTATTTTCTTAATCTGAATAGCCGTCAAACGAATATACAGAGCCACCGGAGGTTCATGAATTTCTACTCTGCGTTCAGGACTGTCCATGTCTATAAAAGCAACAATGACGCTTTAGATTCTTAGGAAGGAGTTATGAAAGCACCTAAAAAAAGTTTTTCAGGTTCACCTTGGAGGGAGTGGGAGCAGTAGGAGTAGTAGGGATTATCACAAGTAGAGGAATACTTGCACTTCAAGAAGACGAGAACTTCTTTACTCTACCTAATTCAATAAGGAGTAATATGTTCAAAGCAGCAGTTGTACGGCAAGTACAATTAAAGCTTAACGGTTTCAGGTGTGAAGAGCGAGTTCTGCTCCCAAATCCACACTTTCCTGGCAAAGCTAACAGACATGTATTACAAGATGCTTGGACTTACCGTACTCTACATACCTCGGGAGGGCCAACAGCTCGCCTTCGAGAAGGCCAGTGTTGACAGAGAACTAGTAAAGCGGTTGGAAGGAGTCGTGGTCTATTGGACTCATCAGATCAAGTCGTGTATTGAAGACAGCTCATCAGTCGCTTCCCAAAAAGAACTTCTCTGCCCAAGTGACGAATATGACTTTTGGATTTATAGGCGTAAGTATTCATTTGCACCTGTATCTAGACATTAAAAGGACTCACGAGCTATTAAGTAAACGTATCAAAAAATAATTAAGTACAAATGAAATCGAACAATTATTTTGCATTTCAGATGAGAATTTAACAGCTCTACTATATCAACTTAAAAATCCAGCAGTAAGGCATATCAAGAAAATTTTAGTAACAACACATTCTACGTTTATCCACCAATTCCAAACGTTGTGCGAGGAAATTGTCATGAAAGTTGATGAGGCAAAATCTAACATCGAATTCCTTCAAGTCATAAAGCAACCGTGTGCCGTCCTCGAGTGCGTTGTGGATCCCCAAGAGATTGCTACTCACATTCCCCAAATAATAAATCTGTTCCGATTTATCTGGATGGAGTCTCCGTACTATAATTCGGAGACTAGAATCACCAACTTATTTAAATCGCTCAGCAATCAGATAATAATATTATGCAGGAGCTACGTCAAACTCGAAGAGCTTTTTGATGGGGAAACTAAGAAGGCTATGGGAGAATTTGGCAAATGTATCGAATGCTGCAAGAAGTACAGGGAGATTTACGACTTGATGGCCGAGGCCCATAGCGATGTGAAGCCCGGTAGTTGGGAGCTAGATACTGGAGCGATCTTCAATTACATTGATTCTTTCATTCAGAGATGCTTTGATATGCTCGATGTGTGCAATTGCATGGTCATATTTGGCAGGTCTGCTTAGATCACATTTACTTTCATCACTTTTTAAATTAGTACTGCCTGAATGGGCCTGAAAACTATACCTGTTACCTAATTTTTTCAGGATTGATGAGTTAGAAACAATAAATAAGCCCAAGTTTGGCGGTGCGCGCGGTGACCAGTTCGAAGCGAAATGCGACCAGATCGAGCACATGTTTCATGATGCCCTGGACAACGTTAAAGTAGTATCAAACACTATCCTCGACGTCCAAGCGCCTTCGTGGTACGAAGATATACTTCACTTTCGGGCTACAATCAAAGATATAGAGGTTTGTTTATGAATAAATGATATAAAACTTGATTTTTCGTATTTGTAACTGTAAGAAAACACGTTTAATAATGATATCAATGAATAAAATTAAATATACGGTAACATAAATAATTATTATTTTCAGACCATTATTGAGAACTTAGTAGAAACTGTGTTTGAAGGGGTAAATCACGTGGAAGAGGCAGTATTGGCACTATATTCGTTGCACAATTACTCCAAGAGGAAGAGTTTAAGGCGTATTTTTAAGAAAAAAACTGCTGAAGTGAGTATTTAAGCTTGAGAGCACTATGCTAAAGATAAAATATTTAAAAAAATATGTGATAAACTATTAAAAAGATTTTTGGCTTAATGAGACCTACATCCTCTTATACTACAGAGTTAAAATTTTGCATGCTGCTTCAGTTTCTATGACAATGCATTTTTATGATAAGTATAATCTGCTGCTATGCTCAGGATTGGCTCCAATCAAGAGAACTCCTTATCAGCGCACAATACAGTTACGGAATCTTATATGTTTCTTCGTATTAGGTCTCGATAAAGCTTGTGGTTTTAAATATTTTAATAAACCGTGATTAAGCTTGTATCATACCCATACATACGTATGTTTATTCCAAAAACTACTTAATTACTATATTCTCTACCTACATAATCAATACATTACTAATACTGACTGACAATTCAAGATATAGGCGACAATTTTTGCTGCCCTTACCTCTATAGTTCTTAGTTCAGGTGAAAGGTTGTTGTTAAGTTTTATCCGCCATTGCCTTTAGTTGCTAGTTCCTAGTACATATAATGTTACAATCTAAATATCTTGTTGAAATTGTACGGGAAATTGTTATTGAGGTATACTTCTAAGCCAATCAAAGCTTAATCGTGGTACTATTAATGAAACGGGTTAGTGTTAATGTAAAAATACTTTAACAGGTATGGGCGATGTTTAGTGATGAAGTACAGGACTCGAAGAAGGACATGGTGGCGACGCGCAGCCAACATCCAGCCGACTTGCCGTCCTTCGCCGGGAGAGCCGTCGTGCTTCGAATGAGGAAGAACAGACTGCTCTACTTGAAGAAGGTTTGGTTTAGCTCCTTGCATCAAGGAGAGCTGATAAATAAGCACAAGTTTCTCCAAGAATGTTTCTTCTAAGACACCTTTCCAGGGGCCTTTTTGAAGAGATGCCTTCTTCCTCACTAAATAAATTTCAAGACGCATCTTAATAAAAAAGTAATAGCCCACTACTGAGCACAAGTCTCTCCTAAAAGAAAATGAACTCCTACGCTGTTTCGATGCCGATTGGTCCATGAAACCAGGTTATTAACCACCAAACCATTTCGGAAGTTAATTTAAGCAGCACTAATCTTTCATTTGGGGCCGGCAAAGTTTATGAATCCTGTTATACAAGAGAAAGTAATCCAACAGGCTCGCTCTGCTTCTCTACCAGCCCTTGCCTACATATCGTTTCAGGTATTGACAGACGCATCAGTGTGGTTGATGCCGTGCAGCAACTCTGAGGATGTTATCACGCATGTGAACCGGCTGACGGGAGCCATTGATGTTGCTATCAGGGAACTGTTTATTTCTTGGACGGTGAGACTAAATCTCATGCTCTTTAGGATTTAAGGGATGGTGTACGTTCATTATACAGATACGTTTATCTAAAAGGTTTTCTTTCTTAATAGGTGAACCTTTCTCGTACATACACAAACACTTGGAAGTACTCTTAAACGTCATATTTACACCATGTCTTTCCCTGTAGTATAGTTGGTAATGAACTGCCTTGGAACGGGTGTCGATTATCGCCCTGGCAGATTGTGACAAATTAATATTTTTTCTCGGGTCGTAGGTATTAAAATATGATTGTTCGTTATCACACAAATTTTTTTTACACCCGCGGATTCGACCGCGTGGTATGTTGATACAAAATAGCTGTGTTACTCCAGACTGCTTTGTGCCAAATTTAATCAGATCAGTTCAGTAGTTTTTGCGTGATAAACAAAAATTCGTCTATCCTCATAAACTATCGCATTTATAATATTAGTAGGATGTACCTGCGTGAACGTCGTTCATTCTCATAATAACATTCCACAGGTACCAGGTCAAAGCTGGTACGCTCTAGATTCTCACTCATCTGCATTTGTAGCTGATCTGGTGAGCAAATTACATGCAAATATTTCTCTTGTGGTCTACAGCATAATTTAGACGAGAAATGTGGAGCTGGCCTTAACAAAACTCTGATGAGAAAAAGCGCCGAAAATCCAGGTCTTCTAGAATGCAATATTGATATGTAAGTATTTTTAAAAATCAACAATTTTTAGCATGAAGTGTTCACCGAAAAAGCCAAGCAACAGCGCCCTCAACCGTTAGGTGGATGGTTGACCGCTAGTGGCAAAAAATTTGCGAAGTGTCCCTTCTTCTGAGGGTATGTCAAGCTGCGGGAGCCGTTGTTATCGTTAGATAGCAATCGTTAAGCCATGTCGGAGTGTAGGTTTCCTCACACTGTAATAACAATTAACTTGTATTTGTTTTTGAAAATTAGAGGTGTGCACAGGGTTTGAACTTATGACCTCTCGTTCGAGAGAATAACGTTACAACCGTTAGACTATCGTTGCTTTTATTTATTTATTTTCCATTACACATACATATGAATACTTACAACAAATTGATTCTACAAGATCATTCTAAAAACACGGTAATCTGAGAGTAAGAATGAAATACTTCTAATATAATACAATGCTGTCTTGCCGCTGTACGCTCGCACAATGCACTTGCGTGCAGGTGCTCCACATGTGAACAATATTTTCATTCCAGTGTCATAGTATTTTTATTTCCTACGTTGTAATTTTTAATGTTTCATTTCTAGGTCTGGAATACTTATTTTAATAATGAGCAGTATCTGTACAATAATATCTCTATAAGCTGGTCATACATTTTTATACGTGTAGTCACAAAAAAAGGTATGAGATAACGTTCCAGTTTTTCGATAATATTGAGTTTTAATTCCAGAAACATATTGGAGCTCTGCAAAGAGGCAGGCCATTGGGAGAATCTTGGACTAGATATACCTCTGCATGCCTACCAGGTTTGTTACACGAAAATGCCTGTTCTCAATGAAAAGTACATATCATTGCAACCTATAAATATCCCAGTACTGGGCTTGGATCTCCACCTCACAATGTGGAAGAGTACAGGGATCCACACTGACCAACTGCGATTTGTGGACTTCACACAACTTTGAGAGCTTATGGAGAACTCAGGAGTGCAGGTTTCCTCACCATTTCCTTCACCGTAACAAGTGATAATCAACTTCTGATACGCACATAGCTTTGAAAACAAGATGTGTGACCCACAAGAAAAATACTTAATCGTTCTATAAATATAGGAGACAGTTTCTTTACTGCTCCTGTTAATATAAGTGATAATATTTGAATAGCTGTATTTTTGCATTTTTAAAGTCACAACTACGGTTTGTCTATACTGCTGACTCGTTTTGAATGCGCTTTTCATTGTGGAGACCTAGAAATAACATGTTTTTATTCGATTATATTATTATTATAGTTATCTTATTATAGTAAGAATTAGAAAATTATTTTATAAAATACTGTCTATATACATAAGTTATACGAAAGCGGAGCGTGGGTTTTACTAAAATTTTATATTTAAAAGCTACTACTTTACTAAAATTTGCCAGTAATAAATGCCAGCAGCTGAAGGCTACTCAGTCTATGTGTAACCCCGCCACTGACAATTATGTACTCTAATTCAGGTATGCATGAAAAGCAAGACAGTATTCTATGTGTATGAAAGTGTACTGGCAGTGGTGAAAGGATACAACAAGATCCTCGATGCACTTTCAGAAGATGAGAGGCTGTTGTTCAAACCATTGACAACGGTAAGATCAAACGAGTTCACATAACAACCAGTGGTATAGTACATACAAATTATAAATTAAATTACAATTTTAATTCAATATAATATCACAATTCACTACAAAAAATAATTTAACAATTAAAAAAACACTTAGCAAATTAATGATCATTATTTTCACAACGAGAGAATGATTTGATAATCTTCGTTCTGGACATAATAAAATTGTAGAGTTTTACATTATCATTTTTCTAACATTAAGATCATTAAATAGATTATGAATATCAATTATCTAAACATATTACTAAGTGTGGGTACATATCCATTTCTTATATCATTGTTATACATCATGGACAAGGAAATTTAGTTAAATTTTTAGTTCTACACTATCATTTTTATAACATTGAGATCATGAAATAGAAGAATATTAACTTCAATTGTCTAAACATAACTAAGTGTGGGTTCAAATCCATTTCTTATATCATTGTTAGACAGCATGTCAAGGAAATTTAGTTCCATTTTTAGTTCTACATTATCATTTTTATAACATTGAGATCATTAAATAGAAGAATATTAACTTCAATTATCTAAACATATAGCTAAGTGTGGGTTCATATCCATTTCTTCTATCATTGTTAGACAGCATGGACAAGGAAATTTAGTTCCAGTTTTATTGAATTTGTCACTTTCATCAAACTCATCATTAAAATCATCATCAATAACAATGATTCCTTCATCGGGTATGGTGGTGTTATTTTCAAAGAAGGAAAGACATTCATCTAAGTGTTCATTTACTGATGTTTTCAGTTTATCACCACAGCATGGGCATGTTGTCTCTTTCGTATCAGAATAACTACAACTTGGCTCTATTTTGACTGGCAGATTTGCTACACTTGGATTTGTTTGTACCATATGTGATGTAAAAGGTGCACTGTAGGTGTCGGAATTCCCTAATTTAGCATTATTACCTCTAGCGTCAATTATTTGTGCTCGAGGTTTTATATCCCTGTCATTCAATGCTGTCTCTTTTGTATCATAATAACTACAACTTGGCTCGATTTTGACTAGTGGATTTGTTACAATTGGTTTTGTTTCTATCATTTGTGATGTAGAAGGTGCACTGTAGTCATCGTATTCCTTATATATAGCATTATTACCTCTAACATCAATTATTTGTTCTCGATGTTTTGTCTCTAATTCATTTAATGGTTTCCGAGATTTGATACTGTTTGCATCAGATTCACATTCTACCTCATCCAGATCAATTACTGGATCATTTACTACTAGATCATTTACTTTTGGAATGAAACTGCTTGATGTATTGTGCGGTTTTTCTATTAAAGATACTGCGATATTACCAGTATTTATTCCACATGGTCCATGATCGATGAGTGATCTTGTGCTTTTAACAACTAACCCAGTTTTATTTTTTACTTCTTGGACATTTTCCTCTGATAACTTCTTTATTATATCTTTGTTCAAACATTCGTCTAAATGCCTATTAATTGCATCAGACTTAATTTTATCATTACAAACTGGACAATCAACAATATTATGGTGTGTGGATATAGCTTTTAGTTTTTGATCATTTTCTGATTGTGTTATTTTTATGTCTTGTCCATATAAGTCTTTTAACAGTGAAGTAGCAGCAGTTTTGAAATAACTATCAATTTTCTTAATTTTTGGTGGTGGTGATTCAGTATGAAAATCTGGTTTATGTTTAGATGGATTGGATGCTATTATTGATTCTTTGGATGCTTGCTTGATGTTATTAGAACCTATCTGCGTATTAGACCAAACAGTCCTTACTGTTTCACGAACATCTACAGATCTAAGTATGTTACGTTCAATATTATTTGGTTGTCTTCTAACAAGGATTTGGCCTATACCATTATAAACAATGGGTGTTATCTTTGGCACCTGGGGACTAAAAATAACATTATTATTGGTCATAACTAATGTATTAATGTTATTTGTTTTGACACCCGCTTTTAAATTACTGGGAACATTGTTTGAATCTTTTAGCACAGGATTATTATTATTATTTTGCATGACATTCTTGTTAGTAACATCCTGATTATTATTATTTATATACTTTGTAATATCAGCATTAGGTTGTACATTCGTTTTTTTGCCTTTATTAAGATTGCTTGGTTCTTTCTTGCCGTTATTTGGTTTGTCAGGTTCTTTGATCTTGATAAACGTTCCTCCACACATTCTTTTATGCCTTTCCCACCAATAATCTGACGGGCCTGGCGGGCGGTTATGTGAACGACGAACTATTCCAAAGTAAGGTTTATAAAACTGACATGGTCCATTACAACGCCACCAATGTGTCTGGTACAGCTTCACCTATAATTTTAAAATGAATGTGGTGTTACATTACAATGCGGATTGTATGTGCCAAAGTATTGTATAGGTAATTAAAAAATATATTTATTACCTCATCATGAAAACTATGATAAATGCTTATATTAAGACCAGCAGCTCTGTTTATTCTGTGCATGTGTGCATGGAAGTTAGGTCCATGACCGTCTCTATCCTGGTCTCGGTTTGTAACAAATAAATATGCATGAATCATTTCATGGAGTAATGTTTCCACCATGTCCTTGCGCGGTCGTAACTTAAGTAATGGTTCACTTAGAGCTATATCACAGAGGCCTCCTCTTCTTTCATATCTGCAATTAATAAAATAGTGTATTATAAATTCCAACATTTTAAAAATGAAATGATGAAACAAAAGAACATTTCATTTATTTAATATTATGTTATTTAAATTACCAACTGTATTTGTAAATAGTAGTGAGTAATATGTGATATATTACTAGATAAATACGAAGAGCGGCTGAAAAGTTTTGAACCTTTAATGTTTATTAATGACTCGCACAATACACCACTAAGTGCAGGTGTCATAAGGAGTATATAAATCAAGTGTCATCAGCATCATTACGCTTTTTGTTATTGAAATGTAAACGTCACCATGTCTGAGTTATCTGAACTTTGCACGAAATTGAAGTACAGAGCCGTAATTAAATTCCTTACGAAGAACAAAACGCCGACTTAAATATCTAAAGAGATGTCAGCAGTTTATGGGGAATATGCACCTTCGTTTGCTTCTGTAAAACGTTGGAGCAGAGTGTTCAAACAAGGCAGAGAGTCGCTTGAAGATGATCCCAGGTCTGGACGCCCAAACAACGCCGTTACCGAAGAAAACATTGAAAAAGTGAAAAAAATTGTTCCATAAGATTGGCGAATTAAATGGCAGACAGCTGAAGCTATTGGCATCAGTAAAGAACGAATCAGCGACATTTTGCATAATCACTTGTACATGAAAAAGGTGTACACGCCTCTGGACAAGCAGTTTCGAGTCACAACTTCACAGGTTTTGGACTGTGGCGATAATCCTGACGATGTTTTTTCTCGCATTGTTGCTGTCGATGAAACATGGACAGTATGATCCGGAGTCAAAACAGGAGTCAATGCAGTAGATAGAAAAGGGAGAAAGCCGCCACGGAAGTTCAAAGTGGAAAGATCGGCATCCAACTTCACGGCCACTGTCTTTGGGATTGCGAAGGAGTTTTGTTCACCAATTACCTTCCTAAAAATACCACAATGAACGGAGACTGAAAAAAGACCTCCGAGGACGGAAATTTTCCAGCGATATTGAAATGAAGGAGGCCGTAAACGAACATTTCGAAGAGAAACAAGGCGAATATTTTTTGACCGGGATAAAAATAATTTATGGCAAATGCAAGAAGTGTATGGAAATAGGGGGAGATTACATTGAAAAACAGATCTTTTGTACATTTCTATCAGTATTTTTAATATCTTAGGCTCAAAACTTTTCAGCTGCCCCTCATACATCACATAAGCAGAACACCACCATAACAAAATTTTATTCTGATGTATCTAAAACAGGTCTAATTTATAAATTTAATGGTTATTCAAGGAAGTCTGTTTTCAAACATTGCAATAGGATTCTCTATCTGAAGTCTGTGTATTACCTTTTCAGGCCTAATCTAGTATATAAATTTTGGTGAATATATTTCACAAAGGCACAATACAACTTAAGATAAAACAAGCTATTTTTAATGCAGAAAAATCCTTGAAGGGGTTGAAACAGAGGGTGAAAGTTTATATAGAACCATAAAATATATGTATTATATATTTAATAAAAAATAATGTTCTTATAAAATGTTGAAGCGTTTTTGAAATTTGGGTGAGGCTGAAAAAATAAGGAATTCAAACTGTTCCACAAAGAAATAGTCACAACAAAAGATTAGTTCTTAATAAATAGTTAAATGCGAGTAATTATATACTTGCAAAGTACAAACTATTGCCTTAGCCTAGCCTTACCTTAGCACATTAGCACCTGATGTCTGGTGCTAGGTAATAATTTTTAGCAAACATTTTTTTCCCCATTGTGGCTGAATCATAGATTGCCCTTGTGTTGCAAGGACTTCACACTTGAATATTTATTAAGAATAAATAATCAAAATATGTTGCACATCTATTAAAACTATTCCAAACCCACTTCTATCACTTGCCTGTATTATATTAACTATTTAATTCCGAAATAGTCTTATCTTAGATACTTAAATCAGATTTGACATTTTGTTACCCTGGAGCTTTGATTATTAATAATGTATTTAGTGATAATATTTGCCACTGCTATTTAACTGTGTTGACGGTCTGTTGATCTAGTGGTTAATGAAACGAACTGCTACACAGAAGGTCGTAGGTACGATTTCCACCCAGGTTACTGTGATGAGCAGGAATGTTTGTTCTGTGGGTCCAGGTGTAAATATCTATATAAGTATAAATTGAAATAAATATATGTATGTTTCTGTTCCGTTATCTGATCACCATAGTACAACCTAACGCTTAGTTTGGGGTCATATTGATCATATTGAATATAGTGCATGACGCAATTTAAGTATAATATTATAAATGCGAAAGTTTGTAAGGATGTGTGTTAGTGTGTGTTTGTTATTTCTTCATGCAAAAACTACTGAACGGATTTAAATGAAACTTTGCAGCTATACAGCTTAGACATTGGAATAACATAATAAATTTGAAGTATTTGTTTAATTTTTTTAAATATTACGAAAATCCGAAAAAAAATTACTGACTTTGATTTTGATAATTCCTTCGAGATACAAAAGGTAATTATAAATTTGAAAGTTGTATGTATGGATGTCTGTTTGTTACTCCGTCTCTCATAAACTATTGAATTAATCTCAATGAAATTTAATAATAATATAAAGCAATAGTAAACATCATTCAGGAACAGCCTTACAACTAATTAACGTCTATTTTGATCCAAAAACCAAAATCTGAAAGGAAGAACATAAGAACGAAAGCTGGAAGAATAAAGCGTTGCACGGAAAATACCCCTTTCAACTGGAACAAGAACACGTAGACCGAAAAGCATCAACCACGTGCCTTACGAAGGGAAATTTATTTAATGAGGCCGAAGGATTCCTTATAGCGATACAGGATCAAATAATTAAAACGTATAATTACTAGAAATTTATCTTGAAAGAAACTATAGAGACTGACAAATGCAGACTATGTTCCAGGTACATGGAGTCTATAGACCATATCACAAGAGGTTGTAGTGTTCTAGCTAACAAAGACTACACACACCGTCACGATAATGTTGCCAAATTTATATGCCAACAAATTGCACTAAAATACAAACTAACAGACATACATATGCCTTATTACAAATACAAACCCAACCATGATTTGAAAATAATAATGTCAAACTTTATTGGCACCGAGATATTATTACAGACAGAACTATTCTTAGCAACAGGCCAGATATAACTTAACATTAAAATCTGCAAAGACCTTATCTCATAGATAAAGCAGTTCCCAACACAAATAATCTTAAACAAAAACACACAGATAAAATACAAAAATATATTCCTTTAGCTGATGAACTTAAGCAGATGTGGCACAAAGAATTTATAAAAATTGTACCAATAATTATCTCTTCTACAGGGATAATACCAAAACCTCTTCATACCGCTTTAAAACTATTAGACCTACATCCAAAAACATACATCCCATTACAAAAATCAATTATTATACACTTGCTCGATAGTTCGCTGCTTTCTTAACCCAACCTCCCTAACATACAACATGCTAACAGACATAAATCACAAGAAAAACACAAAACTACCACCCATTGACATCCCATCACACTACAACATTGGAACCGTAATACTTGGTGTAAGCCCATACCTGATTCTTAATATCCAACCTCGAGTGAAGCATAAAACTTAACTTTCATAATAATAAAAAAATATGTTTATTGCCCAATTTTACAAACGAACACAATACCTCAAAAAAATATAAACATATTATAGTGGAGCAATAGGCAGTGACTGAACTGTTGCTGACACGGGACCGTGGTCCCGTGCAGCGCTGTTTATTAGTCGCGCCCTCCTCCTTGAGATGTTATGCGGAGGTTTATGGCCTTTGAGGACTCCCCTAATCATAAATTGTGCTACAACAATAAAAAAAATTAAACAATATTTAAAAAAAAGATGGAATAAAATATTAATAATATGAAGCGTCTCTTTGTGCCTTCGGTGTTCACTCCCTCTCTCTATATGTGTGTTTGTGTTTGACACAGGGTTAGATTGTGATATTGAATAAAATAGAGGTTACGTTTTATCAACATACGACGCGAGCGAAGCCGCAGGCGGGCCCTAGTACACAATAAACTTTAAGACTCGGATGTACTTACAAGTGGCAGGTAGCGTCACAGATGCTTGGTTGGCTAATATAATGTTCACTTAATCTATACTTTTTGTTATATATTATGTATATGTAGCTCCTATTTATGTATATCTCTATGAATATATGTATATATTTACTTAATTTTATTGTGCCATATAATATACCGCCATCGTGCTATCTCTGCCCGAAGATTGACTGGCAGAGAATGTTTTCTATTCTTACATTTTTGTATATTCATAAGTACTAAACAAGTAAATAATGAAATCTGGACTGAATTTGAAGGCTTGGTACTTACGAACATGTTCCCGCGCACGAATACATCCGTTTGCTCCATCGTACAACACATCGGCTCGACAATGTACCCCAGAAAAAGGTTCTATCGAAATTCACGAACATGGAATGAACATTAGGTGTAGGGTCTATTAATTCCAACTCTGGATCCGCTAAATTCATAATTCTTGGCTGGTGTAGAATATTCATGTTTTTTGTCAATCAATAAACAATCGGAAAAAGATGTACTGCCGTTTTGAAAGTAACATAACTGACAATTCAATAAAAAATATTCACTTGTTTAACATTATTAACATATTTATATTTGACTGAATAAAAATGATTCTTTAACCGTTTTTTTTTTGATATACTGAAACTTGACAATGACATGACGATGACATTTGTGACCAACCCTACGCTAACAACAATTTGACATAAAAAGATTGTTGCTATATACCGATTATTTCCCACAACTACCTACTATTATGTAAGTTTGTTTCGAATTGTAGGCATGTGAAAAGAAGGTGCAGCCAGGTATAACAAAATTAACTTGGACTTCTACGATGTCAGATGCTTACATTGCTGATTGCGTAACACAAATTGGAGAAGTTAGTATCTTGATTATTATTAAAATATTGAACGATCTTGTGAAGTAGAATTTTCATCAATCTACTCATTAACTTGTATTATTGTTTTACTTTTATTTTATTTAGCTCCAAGATTTCCTTACAACCTACAAAAATTGTAACATAAATCTGGTAAAAATAATGGAAAAAATATGTGATACACCGATGGCCGAATTCGACATATATAACGTATTTGAAATTAAGGAGCTTCGTGCTAAGATTCGCGAAATGGAGAATGAAGCTGTAGTACAATTTTTGGAAATGTATAAAGAGATAATAACTTACCTTATAATCGTTTACGAAGGATTCGAAGCATATATCGGTCAAGTAAGTAATTATTATTTTAGTTACAGTGTCAACAAGTGTTTTTAACTATTGTGGATATAGTTTTCCAAAGGTGCTCTGAAAAGTTTATTCAAAAATATTTACAAATATTTGCAGATTTAAACTATCTGAGTTTAGGTAATTTGTAATGGCTGTATTATTTAATTACAAAAATTATGAATAAAAGCAATTTAATTATTAAATAATATTAAGGCATATTTTGTCCATTTAGATGGCCGAACATTGGGTAAAGTACGTAAGAAGATTTGACCGCTTATTAGAAGATGCTTTAAGATTAGCTGTTAAAGCAACCATGCAAAATATATATAAATGCGTTCACGGAGATGGTAAATACTACACAGATGGAACCAAATACTTTTATATTGTATAAGGAGCTCACATATAATTAATTTCAGGAACAATGGCACCATCGCCGCTAATTAAGATGAAGCTTTATTTAAGCGAAAAGGATATAATTTATATACCTACGGATTTTGAGATAAGAGATACTTTTAATACGGTTCTTGAGGAAATTATTCATGTTATGAGTAAAATTCCCAGATTGTTTGAAAAATTTGGTTTACCAGCCGGAGGCTTAAAGAAATTTACAGATGTAATGCAGGGAGATGCGGATTCTAATAAACTTCAGTCACTCATGGATGACGGTAAAATTATATTGTATTCATAAATAGGAAGTATATACGTTTCCTGCACAATAATTATTGTCTAATAACACTTTCTAGAAATTGAATATAACATCACATTAGTTAATGAACATATTCGCATGTGGGATCCATACGCCCATATATGGAAGGTAGATAAAGATGAATTTATGGTAAAGTATCGTGAAGAAAAACACACTGCCGCAGAATTTGATGCTTTGATTATCAATTATAATGATCTAGCTAACGCTGTCCAGATACAGGAAACTGTAAATCAAGTAAGTATAATCAGATTTATTAAAGGCTTATATTAGTTCTGTCAGAGGGTTTATCCGCATCACGTGTTGATAAAAAGCCTATATAGATAAGCTTATGAGTATAGACTTATAAATTTTCACATTTATAATATTAGTAGGGTATACAACATTTTATCAGTTACAATTTTAGTAGGTACAGATATTCTTGATACTCTTGTCAGTATGTAAGTCTATGAGGAAACGCAAACATCCAAGAATATAAACATGCGCATCATCTCAGGGAACACACAAGCGGGATAAAATCAGTTTGTTAATTTCTCTCTGTTTCATGTGATCTGTTTTTGTGCAAAGTTTCATCGTAATCTGTTCAACGATTAGCGTCAGAAGGACAACAAACATCCAAACGCCCAAACATCCAAACATATTCTTTAACCGTCATATTTACAGTATTAACAAGATAACATACTATTTTTTATCTTCTAGATCCATTTTGTTACGCTTAATTCAAGTGAATTGAAAAAGTCTGTAATTGCGCACTGTCTAGTATGGCAAACGAAATTAGGTGAACTTTTGAGAAAAATAACTGAATGTGATATAGATGTCGTTTATAATTACATCGAAAAAAGTGGTGTAGAAGCGATGACTGTAAGTAAACTTCAAAATCTGTAAATATGTAGGAGATAAACACATTCTATATATAATATATATATATATATATATATGCATATTAAAAACCCTAAATAAAAATGTGTTACATTGCAGATGCCGAAAGATTTGAAGGAATTGGCGAATTCAATTGCAACCTACGAAAGATTAGTTGCCGACACAACAAACGTAGAAAAAACTTTCCCGCCAATTACAGACCAAATGATGACTTTAGGTTTGAGTAGTTTTCATTTATTATTAGAATTAGCTAAAGTAACATTGTGTAATGTTAGTATTTCGTAATTTTTTAGCCAAGTTTGAAGTGGAAGTAGGTTCAGACATGTTGGGCCGCCATGAAAATATTCCTGTTGCTTGGGCTGAATACTTAGCGCTTTTAGAAGAAGCAAAAAAGCTTCTTGAAAGCAATAAAGACAGTTTTAAAGCAGAACTTTTAGAACAAGCCGAGGTCAGTAAATTCAATATATATTCCAATATGTTCTCCATTCCCGTTCTATTCCTTTGTTTTACACATACTCAAACATTTATATTTTTAACTCATTAGGAGTTTAAAGAAGCTGCTAAAGACTTTTGTGAAGACTTTTACAAAACTTGTCCAGTAAGTTCTGATGTGAGTGGCAAAGACGCAATGGCTCAACTGAAAGCGTATAGAGAACAATTGAATGCACTGCGTGCACAAGAACAACAAATAAGAGACGGCCTGGCAGTTTTTAACTTGACGTAATGAGCATGATTTTGGTAAATTTATGCTAGTAGCACTTAAAATTACTTCTACACGATATTTTAATGTTTTTAGGACACCAGTAAACCTGGATCTCCAAAAGATGGAAAAAGAATTGGAGAAATTAGAAGAAGTATGGGGGCTCGTCTTTCAGTGGGAGGATTCGTGGGAAAAGTATAAAACTCAAACTTTCTGGGAAATGGAAACTGATGAAATGGAAGATAATGTTATGTATTTGTTTCGGTATGCTCACCTTTAAATAACTAAAATAATTTATTAAGAATAATTAGTGAAAAATAATACGTTCTTGGTCATTTCAATAAATGTAAATAATACTTAATTGTTTACCAGTTGAATAATCTTCCAGAATTATCAACCTAAAATTTAATATTTTAATAAGTTAAATCTTAAATAATAAGTTCTATAAGTTCTTTAATAAGTTAAGTCCAGTCAAACAAAAAAGGTATACATTTAACCGCGTGCCAAAACAAAATGTATCAATATGTTATAAAAACTTCTAGGAACTTTAATCGTCTATCACGTCAACTTAAGGATAAAGGTTGGGATATCATTGATACAACAAGAGTAAAAGTAGATGCATTCAGAAGAACCTTACCGTTGATTGGAGATCTGAAAAATCCTTGCATGAGGGAACGGCATTGGGATCGAATTAAAACATTAATGGGAGTGTAAGTAATCAAAAAGTTACATCCATTGCTGTTAAGTTTTAGTTCTTTTGAAATGGATACCTGCTGAATATTTACTTACTGTGTAGTCATGTACTTATTTACTATAATCATAATATATTTGTATTTCTTCTGTACCTACATATGTGTTTGTGACACCTTACTCCTCCTAAACAGCTAGATTGACTTGGTGACTTTTTATTAGTCCGTGTTTTACTTCCATACTATACTTGTGATTCCTATTAGTGGATGACGTTACGTACCACAATAATATCTTAAGTCATAACAACTTCTAAATGTCACGATTCGCAAGTTTATAAAATAATGAAAAAAAGGTAAAAATCAGCTTATCAGTATTATGTTGCCATAAAAATTGTTGACAAGTTTCTTATCGATGAGGAAAATGTGCTATATACACATATACATCAACCCATTGAGGTTGATGGATTTTTTGAAAACCTACGAAGACTCTGAGCACTACTGTCGGTTTATTACCAATTCACTGGGCTGGACAGCGTGTCCACTAGTAGTTATTTAATATTTAATCAGTCACAGTTATTGTTTCAATAGGAAAAATATTCCTTAGTTAAACAAACACTTTTACATTATTTATTTCACCTAAATTTTTTAATAAAAATTTAAGGGAATTTGATCAAAATTCGGAAGATTTCAAACTGGAATTGATAATGCGTTTAAATTTCCAATTATATGCTGAAGATATATCTGAAATATCAAATGCAGCCACTATGGAATTGAATATTGAGAATGGTCTCAAAGCTATTAGAGAGGTTTGGAAGAGCACTACATACGAAATGCAACATCATAAGGGTGATATGTATAAAATAAAAAATGTTGAAGATGTCATGCAGGTTTGAACTAAGAATTTAAAAATCGAAATTAAAATGTGCAATTGTTAACAGAAAAGTTTTTTTTTAATTATATTTTTTTTAATTTAAGTTCTTAGAAGATCACCAAGTTCAATTGTCTTCAATGAAATCTACGAAATATGTAGAACCGTTCATTAAAGAAGTGGATTATTGGGAAAAATCACTAGGATATGTAGCGGAATGTATTGAGGTAATTTTTATATTGCGTGATCATTATAATACATTAACAATACAGTGCAATTTAATTGTTGTACATGAAATATTTATTGCATTTTTATTTATGCGCAAAGATATCCCTTCAAGTGCAACGGCGATATTTGTATCTTGAAAGTATATTTGCTGGTGAAGACATAAGAAAACAACTGCCGAATGAAGTTAAAATTTTTGATGCTCTAACTGCAGATTGGACTGAAATTACGAGCAAGTTAGTTTGTTCCTTATGTTTAAAATGGTATATTGTAATTAAGATCAATATCACATACTTCATTACTAACGTATTTTTTTCCTTTCAATAGTATGTATGCTGGAACAAATGCAATTGAAGCATGCCTGTTTAAACCGTTACCATATCTTTATAACAAATTGAATACCATGGTTGATAATTTAGATGGTATTTTAAGGGCCCTTGAAAAGTACCTTGAAACAAAGCGTCAATTGTTCCCTAGATTTTATTTTATATCTAACGATGATTTGCTTGAAATTCTTGGTAACTCAAAGAAGCCTCAACTGATACAAGTTCATTTGAAAAAATTATTTGACAACGTCAATAAAATTCGAATAGATAAGGTAACGTATCATCTTTCCATAAAGTAGTGTCTATTTAAAAATAAAAGTAACTTCAATAAATGAATGAAATAGTTTAAAGTTTCTGGACCCTACAATTGGTTTCGTGGTATGGATATTTTTTGGCTATTGGGGTTTGAGGCATAACTATAACCTTACATTTTTATTATTGTCATATTTCGATACGTATTGATTTGATCACCATCTACTTAGCAAATTGCAAAGCATGATATATATATATTATTTTTACCCTGTAAATTAAAACATACTGAGCGCGTATTTGTGTATAAATATACATTTCTATATTCTGGCCATGTTCACTATTGGGTTGTCTGATCATATGTACAATGGGACTAATTGAAATATTAATTACTCAATGAATATATAAAAAGCATATATTATTGCTAAGCATATATTAAGCATATATTAAGGCTTATTGTGTAACTAATCTTTAATTTTTTTACGAGCATTTCGTTTTACAGTCGATTTTGTTGATTAAAATAAGTTCCCTTATTTGCGTTTTCAGCTTTCTTCATAATTAAGTGGAATTATTTGTATTCGGTTTTTGTTACAAAGGAGCGCTTTTTTACAAATTAAGCTCTGTAAAGGGTAAATTACAGTACTCTAATCTTAGTAGATAATTTTGGTTAACTGGCAACAAGAAGATAGTAATTTTTTATCTGTCATGTAAAAAAGTATATTGTTTAGTCATACGTCACTGTCACTCATTTCAAAATATAAAATTAATTCGTTTTTCGTGTATCCTATTTCCTATTTTTATTTAAAAAAAGGTTAGAAAGCTTATTCATAATGAAATTTGCTTTCGATTCGTAACTTAAATTTGAATTGTCTCTAAAAAGCAAACTTAAAAAGTGTACTCATCAATTGCATCACACAGTATTTCAACGATGTTAAACGAAGAAGATATAGAAAATTGTCACTTCGTTCCAATGACCACCATGGTAAGTAAAATATATTTTTACTTAAAATAAGTTAATGCTTGACAACGATCCCCTCGAGATGTTATGCTTTCTGTTTCATTATTACTCAAAGTACTCGTGTAAGTTGCTATCAATGACAGAATATGTACGGTTGTTCTCCAGATGGATTTTATTCGGTTTGCCCATGCTACCTGAGATACACAGAATGCGGGGCCAGTATGAGTGTGTAGACTGCTTAATTCCGAGTGAACATCTCTATTTGAAATATATATATATATATATGAAGTCGTTTTTGACGTTTATGTATAAGGGCTAATGTAAATTCATAATTTTCACTTGTATATGTTAAATGCCTCCTTTTACAATAATTAAGAATATGCACTGAAATGGTTAAATGTAGTAAATATGTGTTGTAGTAACTATGCAGTTTCATAAGCTTTAGTTTAAGAAATTAGATAAAACAAATTAGATCAATGAAACTTGGAGAGACTGTAT
>DWJZ01001281.1:0-24321 GCA_018249125.1 Asbolis capucinus
ACACGTAAACTAAATCATCCAATTTTTCAAATTCATAATATTAGGACGATTAATAGGATAACAAATTAATTTCGAAACTATTCAAATTTAATGCATACTACTTAACTATTTTGTATTAAGGTTACAGGAATTTCAATTAAAACTATCGGTCCTCCCAACAAAAAGCTTGTTTATTAGAATATAACCGAGTAAAAATTAATATCCATTCAGTACGATCATATATTTAGCATCCAAATGTATGATTACTCACTATTACGAGGGACGTCATAAGGTGGCATGACAATGCCATCCTTTTCTCATCATCCTTTTGTAGAAGCAGTTCAGGCCAAATGTTGTTGTGGATAAAACTAGAAGCCTGCATTTTCAGTAAATAAGCAGGCATTTGATTTTAAGAAATTGTAACTAGTCAAAGTTTCTTTTGTCACTCAATCTCTAACTAAACATCAAAACTCCAAGGCACTTCAAGCATGGTCAAGTCAATCTATCACATGCATATTACAATTTTTTAAGATGGAAGAACGGAATTGCGAGATTTAGGTTTTTTATAAGTTATATTTTTGATGCTATTCCTTTTTACACTAGGTATTATTTTGCCGTGGTATCTAAGTCGTGTACCCTAAAAGTCACCCATATCAATATTGATTTTAATATTTTCGTTGATAGATATTCGGATATTGATAGATAGATAGATAGATAGATATTGATAGATATTTTGATGATTGATTAATATTATTGTAGTTGATAAATCCAATGAATCCAGTCCAGTTGGATTGTATTGTCAACATAATTCCAGTGATTCAGAAGCCGTATGTGTGAACATGTGAAATTAATTTCAAAAAGGGATCAGTTTCAAAACTATTTCACTAAACGGCACTGTATTGATCCAGTTATATAAATGATTGCATTTAATTTAAAAGTATACGGCAAATCTAATCCTGAATTTAGTGCATTGTAATATTTATTTATTTCTACCGTACGCCTATCATAATGCAAAACCGGTTATAAGATCTACCAATATGACTTGTAACCTTAATACTATATTCAATATACCTTCTAGAAGTAAGAAGAATCCTTTGTCGTTCTTCGTCAGTATTGATAGCGCCATTCGGGTCATATCCGCGAGTGAAGGGTCATCCGCCTTAACAGCAGGACTTGCTGAGGTACCCTCTTCTGCGTCAGTTGTCGCTTCTCGTTCCGCGTTGAACTCCATGTGAGAGTACTCGAATAAACCTGCACCAAGATTCAATTGTTATTCAAGATTGTAAACGCCTTGAAATTGCATTTCACTGTTTACTATATCGCGAGGTTCTGAAGAATTTGTTTTGTAAGACTTATTTGTGTATATATTTTGAACTATTTGTATTTTAGGTTTCTTTCTTTTATTTATTTTTCCACACACGTCACATTGACCTTAAATTACACTTAAGCTGTTTCTTAATAGTTTAGTTATTTCTTAAGGTAGTAATAAGGATAAGTCAACCGTTTTTTTGAATATCATTGCTAGTGATATACTGGGTATGTTTTTATAGACCTACTCTTAAGTTAGTAATTATATGAAATTTTGTCAATAACATATTTATTCCGTCTGATATTATGGAGATTCATAGATTCCGTAACGAAAACACTTTTACCCATTTGTAGTAAAATACTAAGTAACTCCCATAAATCTTCGTAGTTTTTCATTGAAATCGTCTAAACTTTTCCAATCGTGACATAGTTCAATGAAGCAATCGTTCCTTGAACAACAGTTCTTTGAAATTCAAGGACTTCGATCGGAGTTGCGGTAGTATACTTCCTAGATTTGAAACACGTAAAAGTCCTATCTACATAAGTATAAAAACGAAGTCAAAAATAATGTTAGTTACGCTATTTTTAACTTAGGTTTTTTGGGCTCATCTTAGTACGAAATGGTAACGTTATAGCAGATTAACCTTAAAAAAATATTTTTTGAATAAGAAATATTAGAAACTCACAAATTGGATAATGAGAGCCGTGAATAATTATTTAACACTATATCTAATATAATTAGGGGTAGCTAATACTTGGGTTAGGCTTTTACATTGTCTATCGTGAATAATAGTTAATTTATTAGGAAGATTACAGCGAAATTATAAGGTAGATTATCACGATCAAGTACGCACAACAAGTTACCAAGTAATTAAGGAAACTACGGAAACTTACATTCGTGGCCCACACGACTGGCTTCATTGTTTAGTATTAACGCGTCATTGAACACGTGCCAAATCAAATTACCCCATTTGGCGGCTTGCGTCGCCTTTAAATGATCATCAGAGTTGAACAACAAAGGTTGTGTTCGGAAGCGATCATCCGACCTCTGAGGGCACTTTATCATTAATGGTTAAGATTTATCCGAGGCCTTCGGGTGGCTTAAAAAATTCCAATTTATAGGTACCTAATCGTAACTAATCCTTATTGAGTCAGCGTGGTGAATTTTTCTTTGTTATAAATCTTTGCTTTGAAGTAGGTTCCGAACTTGTGCGGCTTTAATTATTCCTTTTTTATTTTAACGTGCTGTGTTAAGATTTGTTATTATATTCCAGCATTATTTTGTATAAGTCGCGGAAACCAGTTCAATAACAAATACAAACACAATTACGCTTATAATGGAATGTATATTAAAAACCGAAAATGATTTTTAGATATTTTGTCTGTTCATACGGCTGAACGGCTGATCCAATTTTGTGTTACAGTAAGCTTGTGTAAACATTTAGTGTTTGTTTTATTTGAAAGAGTTCACAAATAAAATATATGCCCATTTAAAGAATCCCGTCTACTACAGTGTTCGCTACAGAAAGTCAGAAGGTAAAAATTCATTTTTTCACGTAGATACCAATAATGCACTACCACAATACCTACAAAAATACCAAAGCAGCGCGCGAGTACATACATATATTATTAAGTCTGAATGATAGAATCTTAGTACAATAGTATTTCAAACATTCTTTTCTCTGACGACTCAAAACAACTAAGTAAAACGAGTCTATCAATAAGCTGATTGTCAATTTTTATAATAGATGTCACAAAGTCAAGCCCTATTTTTATATTTTTTAGATCTACGGATTTACAAAACAAAACGGGATTGAATGGTATTTTCAGATTTGTATTCTATTTATATTACTTTTGAAGCAGAATGAACGGTTAGGTTTAACAAATGATATTCTCCTGTTATTAACCATAATTTATCAGATAAAAATTATTTCTTACTTCATTATTTATGATATGATTTTTTTGCGTAGATACATATATTATTATATATATATTGAATTAATGTAATTTTAAGCCTAATTAATCTATTTCGTAATTTTATTTTATTTTTGATTAATATATGTTAAATAATTTGTTGAAAATATGGACCTGGTCTGAAATAAATAAATATTATTATTTATTATTTTGGTTAGTAATATTGACAGATGTGTGAGTTTTATGTTAAGACTTTTTACCGTTTAGTGGTATTATGTCTGTTAACCGAATTCATTTTGTTATTAATAATAACAAGCCTTAAATATTTAAAAACACAATCTTTAATTATAGAGCCCTAATACAAAGAGACAAACTTTCATAACAGTATTGTTAACTGTTGAGGAGTTCCAGTATCTGCCAATTCTGAACGTATCACAAGGTCATGCTTATTATAAAATTCCATTGTCATCAGGATGGAAGGTTGAAGCAAAATTTCAGTTCCATAGTGTAAGAGCAAGTGAGTCTAATTCAGCTTGCAAGATTTGACCTGAACACTTAACAAACAAATATACTAACATACATTGCAAGTTAAATAAAATCTTGTAAAAATAACGATGTAAATGTAAAGTGAAAAACTAAGTAACAACTGATAACTCCACCACAGTAAAATTATCTCTGTTAACCTTAACAGATAACAGACGAGACCTAATAAAGCAAAACCGCAGAAATCTTCGTACACAGATTTGTGTTAAGCGTTTTATGTAGTAACAGATATAGAGATTAATCGTTTGAAACGGTTTATGTTATGAATAGGTAAAGCTTCCCCTGTTTGAAGCTTATACTAAAGGGCTCATAGCCCGACGTTTCCCTTGATCTCAACTGATAAATCGAGTTATGTAGCAAAGGGTGCGGTCGGTAGGAGGTTGGGTGATCGCTAGAGGTAAAAAAAAATATCTGAGGGTATCGATGACTAACTTTTTACATCTGCCCTCTTGACCCTTTCACCTCTTCCTCCTCCACTTCCATTTCCTCCTATTTCCACTTTTTACTCTCCCTTCACTCTTCTCTTCAGTAAACACCACATGTACACGTAGTTCAAGAATACTACGTTTCGTGCTTATATCTTCGATAATTAAGATCATACCATTACCTTTTATTTCGACCTCTTTAAGTCTCTTTTTACAAAATAAGGTAGCATATGGTTTTCTCCAAGTTCTATTCTATTTCTGCACAAAGTTTCAACAAAATTGGTTCAGTAGCTTAGGCGTGAAAGGGTAACAGACAGTTTCTTTCACATGTATAATATTACTATTTTCTGCCCGCGGTTTTACCCGCGTGATATATTAATAAAAAGTATATCAACATACCACAACAGTCTATAATATAACATAAGTCTATGTGTTACTCCAGAATATATTCTATCTCTATGCCAAATTTCATTCTGTTCCGTTTAGTACTTTTTGTGTGAAGGGGTAATAAACACCCATAACTTAAACCAGCTGTCTTTCTCACAAACTTTCGCATTTATAATATTAGTAGGATGTAAGGATATCTAGTTGACTTGGGAAAATCAGAGATATTTATGGATTATTTGTACGCACGAACGTACAGGAGGTCAAAGTCTAGCGACCACGTATGCTGTATCTTTACACGAACAATTACACCTCCTTTTCACACTTTAATAACTTTTGTTTTCCTTTGAAATAGGTTTATTTTGATACTTCGATCTATAAGACAACATATTCTTGATACAAAGTTTGAAAGAAATTATAATATTATTTTTGTTAATCAGTAGATACTGCTTTTCGAACATTATTTCTGTGTTAAAAATAATTACAAGATACCATGGTTTGAGGTTCAATGTATACATATCTTTATTATTCTTTATTTGCCAAAATAAACACATAGATAGTCGTAATATTATAGTATCCACATGTTGTATGTACAGTGTTTTATCATTACTGGCAAATTATATTATGAAATTAATTTAATAATCCTATGTCAAATATAATCTTAAGTAGTTATTCGAATTTCATTAAATATTATCATTATACTCGATAGCTTAATTTATTTATTAAGAAAATATTATCACTGAGATTGCAAATAATCACTAATTATATAACAGAAATCATTATTAAGCAAGATTTTAATTTCTGATTTTATTTATTTAAAGTTAAAATTAAATTTATTATTATAATAATAAAGTATAATAAATCTAGAAGTTAATAAAATATATTAATCACCTTAAATAGTCGCAAGTGGGCCTGAATTGGTCATCGTAGTTGTCTCAAAGTAGGTTTCAAACCATTGATAGCCCACTACTGCGCACGGGTCTCTCATCAAACCGAGGAAGCTTCGAGCATACCCCACCGTACTGCTCCAGTCGGAAGTTTTTATGCCACGCGAAGGCCTCCGACGTTACTTAACGATAGCTATCTAACAATAACAACGGGGACTGATTTACATGCCCTCCGAAGCAGGGAAGCTTTCAATTGCTTTTTGCCACCAGCGGTCACCCATCCTCCTGCCCAGTACACCAGCTGTTGCTTAACTGTTTCAATCGCCTAGAACGCACCATGCTATGAAATCTTCATTATGAATTTACTTACCTAAAATATAATCAACTGATCTTGGATCCAGTTTCGCAAGCTGTTCCCTGGTGTGTATATACTGCGCCCGTAATCGCCGTCTCTTCTTCTCTCTCGCCCAATCTTCAGCTAAGTTCCTTCCGTCAAGTCTTCTGCCTTCTCTGTTCGGATGCTCAGGATCTGGTGTTATGGTGGGCAAAAAGTGTCGCCTTCCACCACCCATAATTACCTGTTCAGAGATTGATCATATTTATTAAGAATGCAATAAGAATGAGAGACATTTTGAAAAAAACGAGACATTTTGAGAACAATAACGCCGATAGGCCGGTTGGTCTAGTGGTTAGTGAACCTGACTAATAAACCGGAGGTCGTGGGTTCAATTCCCACCGAGGTCAAACTTTTTTGTGATGAGCAGGAATATTTGTTCTGTGTGTCTGGGTGTATAATAAAAATATGTGTATATGTACAAATGTTTATCAGTTATCTGTTCACTATAGTATAAGCTAACCGTTAGTTTGGGTTCAGATGGCCGTGTGTGAGTTGTCCAAAGATATTTGTTTATTTTGAAAATATACATCTTTTACTTAAGTTAATTATTTTCATTAATAGTTAATTAGATAGCTCCTTATTACAGAATCTTCATACAAAATCTGTACTAGGAAATATAAAAAATATTAATACAAGTGAGTATTCGTAAGTATTACATTTTAGTAGTTAAGCTATAAGTTTAAAGTAGTTTGGCAAGTTTAGTAAATAGTAAATTAGTTAACTTTACAATGGGTGTTTTCATATCATCCCTATAAATCTCAACCTATAACTGTCCCACTATTGGGCTCGGAGATTCGCTCACAGTGTGAGTGTTACAGGCCCTAATCTACTACGCTGGCCAAGTGCAGATTGGAGGACATCATCCCTGTGAGTGTTTGTTATTATTCTATCCATACCTAAAGTATTTAATCAAATAACTATTGGCTTCAATAATTAATAGCCCACAGATCTAACGTCATGTAAGTCATGAGGGTAAGATCAAACTCTAATAATGCAGATTGAATAATGGAAGATAAAGGCCTTTTATTGAGCATTAATATGTAAGGCAGTTCCGCTGTAGAGAATGGGTGTCTCGTAAGGGATTCTAGGTCACAGTTCACGCTTGTTAAGATTCCTTAACTGCGTAGCTAGCATCCTTTACCCTCCATATTTATCAGTTAATTGAACTATGGAGGTAGATATTTAATTTTACCGTTCATAGTCCGGCTTGTTTCGGTTGAAAGCGATTGAAAAAGTTTAGGAGAAAGGGTGACCGTTAGTGGCAAATATTTCATGAACGTTTCCGTGTTTCGAAGGCCACGTAAAGCCGTTGGTTCCGGTTGTTATCGTTAGATTTCAATCGTTAAGTCACGTCGGATGCCTTCGGGCGGCATAAAAAATTCCGGCACATGGGTTGGCCGCTAACCCCTCCACCAATACGCATTGGAGCACCATGGTTGAGTAGGCCTCCTCAGTATCTGCTCAGTAGTGGGCCATCGATGGGTTGAAGCCGCAAATACAAAGACTTGCAAGTAAGTCGGGTATTGCATGTTACACACACATACCCGTAATTTTCTGAGACGTAACAAAGTTCTCCGAACACGTCAAACTTTAGATTAGTTTGACGTTTCAACAAGCTGTAACATTGATGTTACAATAGAAGTTGCATTCGATTCATGTTGTATAAATAAAATTGAAGCTTCAGTTTGACGCCTTGTTTTGATTGTACGCGATCGAAATAAACTACAGTGAGCGCGGTCAGTAGGAGGATGGGTGACCGCTAGTGGCAAAAATGTCATGAACGTTCCCGTGCTTCGGAGGGCGCGTAAAAACGTCGGTCTTGGTTGTTATCGTTAGATAGCAATAGTTAAGCTGCGTTGGAGGCATTCGGGCAGCATAAAAACTAACGACAATTTGGTTGGGAACGGGGTCAGTTCCATCAGTCCACATTGTGGCATCGTGGTGGAGTATGCTTGGCCTCCTCAGTAGAAGGAGAGACCCGGGCTCAGTAGGGGACAATGAATGAGCCCCAAATATTTTTGGTAATCACCATTAAAGCTCTATTATTATAACAGTATCAAATTGAATATTAATACTATTATAATAAAATGAAAAGGTTTGATTGTTTGCTTTTTTATTTGACGAGACTAGGCTTCGAAATTACTGGGCCGATTAAAAAATTCTTAACCGATAGAATCCTCCTTCATCCCTGCTGAACAAAGGCTATTAAATATTTTCAATAACGTAAGGGGTCTGTACAAAAACTTCGATAACGTAACCCAACGATTGAAAACTATTCCTTATATTGCGTACGCCGTTATTATTGATAGAGCAAAGTGATGTACTACAGTTTTATAGAGGACATCAATATCTACAAATAAATCCGGGACACCACATCTCTAACTGTTTCAGTTATGTCACAATAACTACTTTTCTTCAACGTATGAAAAGAAATCCTTACGTCGCTAACACTGGGAAATTATTCACAATAGAACAATGTGATTTAATACAGATTTATAGAGTAAATTATCTATAAATAAGTCCGCAACACCATAATAATGTCTAACTGTTACATTTATGTAGCATTAACAACTTTTTTCTGGTAACTGGTTCTTCCGGAGTAGGTACGGTTCATGGCTCGTTTGTTTGAATTCTTGAAGAGTTCCGTTGTGTGGAGCCAAAACTGAGCGTAGCACTTGCTTAACAAAATTAGACTCAAAAAAATTCCTAAATGTTCACTAAAATCTCGCAGATAATCAAGTCTATGAATATCCAATATCGCGTAAAACGTGAAATATAAATATTTGTATCAACACAATCTTATTTAAATATTATTCAATCTATTCACTCTTCATAGATAACAATTATATAACTGTACAAGTTTAAATCGTATAAAAGTAAACAAACTTAGATTTTAACATTCTCTTTATTAAGGCATATTGGACTAGTAGAATAAATATCTTAACTTTAATAGAATCTTATAATTTCTTGAAAATTCCAATAAAATTTAATTATTTCTACGCGAATACATTTTGTAATAAAATTCGGCAAAAGCTAAAGTTATTAAATTAATGAAGATCAGTGTTGATAAGCCAATAATTTCAATAATTATTGGTTGGTTAGTCAAAATATTAATCAGCGATAAAATTTATATTATACTAATTTTAATATAAAACAGGTATGTATATTAATTGTAATTAATTAATTCGTAATTATAATTCATTAATTGATAATTTATAATTTGTAATTATAATTGACGAATCAATATAATATCTATGTTCTAATTATAATTAGTTCATCGATAGTCTGGTTGGTTGGTCTAGTGGTTATTGGACCTTACACCTATACCGAAGGACGTAGGTTCGATTTCCACCTAGGATAAACTTTTCTGTGATGAGCAGGAACATTTGTTCTGTGGTTGGATGCAAAAATATCTATGTATTTAAGTATGTGTTTTAAAATATATACGTATTTTTATTAGTTTTATGATCACCATAGTATAAGCTAACGCGTACGTTGGGTGTGATGGCCGTGTGTGAATTGCTAAGATATTTATTCATTTACGGTCTAACTTTGCCCTTAAATCTACAACTCAATTGGCGCTATTTACGAAATACTCGTAATTATATCGATCGTGTATGAATGCTCATAACGGAACCAGAACAATATTCCAACATACATAGCTTAACTAAGTTTCATTTACTTCTTTCCTATCTTTTACTTGTTTTCGACTTCTACAGAAGACCAAAGCTGTTTGGCGCTACTAGTAGGTATGTCTTCCCAAATAATCAACTGTTAACAAGTACTGTAAGTTTGAGTATTTTGAAGTCCTGTAACTGTATTAACCGTATCTGTAACTTAGGTGATGAATAATTTTCACAGTTTTATCACACGTGTGGGTGATTATCAAAAATGACTACTTAAGTAGAGGAATAAAATACACCATGAGTATATTATCTTAAGAGTGTTTAAAAACGACTTATGACACGAGTGTGCATTGACCATTATATTACTTTCTCATCACGCTCTCTTACTGATTGCGCTAACAACACCATCTCAAATGTAACGATTAACGTAGCACATTTGTGTCAAAATATTAATAACAATTGCTGACAATAATTTTGTAATTAATTTACTCGTCTCTTAAGAGTTGTAAACTAGACTGCTTAGTAAAATAATTGTGAGATCACAAGAATTCTAGGTAAAGCTATTCTAACTTAAGTTCTAGATTCGTAAGAAAGGTTGCAATAATTTTATAGTTAAATCTTTCGTCTCTTAAGAGTTGTACACTAGATCGGATCAGAATTCTACCAAAAGCAATTTTAGCTAAAGTAGGCTTGAAATTCATTTTTATTCCTCATACCAATCTTTATGTTGTATGTAAATTATGCTAGTTTGTTTAAGAACAGAAGCCTTTACTGTTTGATTTTAGTATGTACAAATAGACTAAGGCCCGTTACTGAGCACGGGTGCCTCCTTATCCTAAGAATGCTTCATACTCCACCACACTGCTCTAATTGGATTGGTAGTCATTAACTGCATGAAAAAATACAATGAGAATTAATATACTGAATCACTTACATTTATACTTCTTCCTGGTTCGTTTTCAACTAACTGCAAAGCGATGTCTTTACAGTCTTTTCGTACTGTAGGCGGGACTCTGCTGTCGTCTTCCCAGTACCTCGAAGGAGCATGGGCATACAGAGCTGCCGGAGTGGCGTGAGTAATGCGAGCCGTAGTTACGATGCCACTTGACTTTCCTGTTACATACAAAAAGTATAACAAAAGTTGGCATAACTTTGGCATTATTATGTTGTACTCTGAGGCGGCGTAAACAGTAGCGACACTTTGTCAACTATTGCTGCTGTTTACGAACAATATAATTTTGTTATGTACTTGTTAATGTGATATTAAATAACAAAATAAAAATAATTCTAAAAATTTTAACTTCCGAGATATCCTACGTTCGTAGAAAAAAAATGTTGACTAACTAACTTCAGGGTTTTGGTTTTTGTGATAGTGTGCGCGTGCATCATAAAAACTAAAATGTTAAGTAGCTAACTTCAGGCAGTCGGTTTTTTGTGACGGCGTAGTACACATTTATTTTTATAATTTTTCTTAATGCGCTAACAGGAGTATTTCTTCAATAAATAATATGTATAGTTAGCTTAGCAGGTAAGGTAATAACTTCCTAAGTAAGAGGGCCGTTCTTCATTGGCTGATGAAGCCCCTGATTTCAAATGATCACCGGCAAGAATTACCTACCAAAGGAGCGTCAACAATGCATTGCCGGTTATATTTTTTTATACATTAAATAAACATTTAGTTGGTTTTCGTATTCAAGTTAATTATAAATTACACTTGCAACAACAAAATAAATTTAAAATGTAAGTACATATTTTTTTTAGAAATTCTATATGAGAAATATATATTTTTAGTACCATAAGAGAAACGAATATAGAATCTAATATGATACAGACAAAAGCTTTGTTTACTTGTTTGTATTAGATAAAATCAAAACTACTGACCGGTTTTCAAAAATCTTTTGCCAAACATCATCATCATAGCAACTCATAACTGTTCCACTACTGGACTGGAGTCTCCTTTCACAACGTGAGGGGTGAAGGCTTAGTCCACGACGCTGGTCCAGTGCGGATTGGTAGACTTCACATACCTCTGAAAACTCTTATTAGTGCAGTTTTCCTCACGATGTTTTCTTTTACAGTTCCTTCTTTTAGTAATAATCAACTTCTATTGTCAGTACTTACAATGTCATCTTAGGAAAAACGACGGCTATGTATTTTATCCCAGTTCTGAAGCGATATGACGACAGTTACTCGTTTCAAAAAGTTAGTTTTTATTAAGAAATAATCAACAAAATAATAAAGAAAAATAAAAAGTATTTAAACTCACCGGCGCCGTGTGCCCAGTCAATCAACGACGTGACTTTAGAATGTATAGTTGATGCGCAGTTATTGAATCTACCACCAGCGTCCAAGCCCAGAGTCTCGTATCTAGCCTTCACTCCACACAGAAGAGCAGTAGCACACGCCGAAGACTCGCCTGTTTGAGCGTCCACGTTGTATGTCTAAAAATATGACACCAAAATTAGAATAATTCATCAAAATTCTTGACCAGTATAGAATAAATTTAAAAATAGAATTTCTAGAACAATGGGCGCAATGGAAATGAAAACACAGGACAGAAAATGTGTAAGCAGAATAGAAGACATTTAAAACCAGAACTTATCTTAAAGTTATGCTTTCAGGTCTAAACAACTTAACCGATTTTGTAAAAATTGGTACAGAAATAGACAGAAAACTTGAGAAAGAAAATAGGAGTTTTTAACATATGACACTATGTATGTATGCATTTGTAAAAAATATATTTGTTCAAGCATTTACGTTTCGAAACAAAGCATGTTCTTTCGGGTGAAGAAGAGTCCAATAGTACGTGGAAGAGTTTTCTTTTGCAGACAATTCATGAGAAAAACCCAGGATTGGAACAGGACAATATAAGTTACCTTAGCCAAGGCTACAGCAGGAAATGTATCCCATGCCAAGTCTGCGTCTTCTCCAGATTGTCCACGGCGCTGGCCTCTCAGTATCCTGGCTGCCGTCGCTGTGGTCAAGCTCATGCCGTCACCTACTACCAGGATCACGTTTCTGAAGAAAATAATAACAAATTAATTAAATACTAGAGAGGTGGTCTAATGGTTAGTGAACCTGACTGCTAGGCCAGACGTCGAGGGTCTGGGTTTAATAAAAATATAAGAACATACATATATATCTATAAATATATATGTATATTTATCATTTGTCTGATCGTAATGGTACAAGCAAAAATGCTGAGTTTGGGATCAGATGCCTGTGTGTGTGTTGACCTAAGATATTTATAAAAAAACGTAATTTAATTTGTCGTAATCGTAAACGGGGTACAATGCTTATGCTTCAAATATTAATATAATTATGTAAAGATACACTTTACATATACGCTATGAATTCATGTAATCAAAAGATTGTAACAAACTAGATTCTGCACGCGGCTTCGCCCGCGTTATCTGTTGATAAATAGTGTACTGTTTTATTCTAGACTATAATCTATTGCCGTTCTAAGTTTCAATTTAATCCTGACATCTCAATCTTAACCTTATCCTAAAATCTAATCTAATACTAAAATCTTAATCTTAACATATAAACGCGCACGTCATTCCAGGTCAACCTACAATCAGGATAAAATCTATCATATGTTCATTTCCTGGATGTGGTCTATCTGTGTAAAGTTTCATCTTAATTTTATATTAGTAGGATAACAGTCTACTCGTTAATTAACACCTACAGCTTACTCTAATACGCAGCTTGGACGCGGCTCGCTGGAGATAATACGAATAATAAATATGTATGCAAGCTGAGTGTTCCTTAAGATCAATAAGACTTCCGTGGTATGTAATTATGTCGTGTTTCCAAATAAATTTTATAATTTTGTTAGTTCGATTACGTTACATTAATAACGAGCGGCAGGCATACCTTTTAACTATTCTCTCAAAGTACACAAAACTATATGTTTAACTAAACGTCACCCGAATACATAAAGTGGGTTCATACATATATGTATATCATTCATATTATATCATAAGCTAAATGAGATTGATCATGTCAAAAATATTAACTCATTTCCAATGAATTTGGTTAGTCATACAATAAATAAATAATGTATAATGTTGCCAACAGTGGTTTCCGTATCAGCTTTATGATTCCAGTTGCATCGTTATTTATTAAATATATTATCTACTATTTATGACCATAAACCGTAACCGGGTCAAATCTGTACACCTATTGCATATTTTTTTTAATTTTAATGTTTGTAGGCTTCGTCACCTATAAATATCAGATATATCGCTACCTTCGGGTACAGAGTTTGTTAAAGCTATAAACCCTACTTTGCAGGAAGAGCAAAATACAAAAATTTAAAAACATTTTTTTAATACTTTTTCCACTGTTAAAGATACTTTGATTAAGTGAGATTGGTTAGTTTTTTTGATGATCTTTACTATGAAATTATTTTAGTGTCAATATCTTTGTTTAGAAGTTAAAGCGGATTTACGACCCATTTTTTTAAATGGTTTATACACCCCATATTTAATTGAACATTTTATTTACTCGTAACTAGATACCTAACCAGTAAGTCATTGTTAAATTATTATTTTTTGGTTCTTACACTATACATTCCTACAAAAACTCTGGTTAGGGGTTAAAATCATCTGGGCCGCAAAAAATATCTTTATATGAATTTAAAAACGTTACAAAGACCAATCAATAGAGCGAAAATTTCTGAATAAGACTGCATACATAACTCGTTTTTGTTTAAACAGTTTATACGACCTTTCTACCCCAAGATGTCGACTAACCCACTGTTTTATCTCCCAGTCCTTTTATCACCACCACCACACACCAGTCTTTTGTCACCTGTTCTGAAGCGATATTTGTGTATCTGAGGTACTGAGCTAGGTTCAGTTTGTCTTTTCTCTTTGCCTTTTTATGCGCCTTGCCTTTCCTTGCCTTCCCCATGCGTAAAAAATTCCTATCATAAGGTCGTCTGCTTGCTTGCCTGATTATTACAAATAAAAAACCGATCTAGTGAGAGTCAAGCCACAAACAGTGTAAGGTTCCGTAGTTGTCGTAATATCTTGTTAACTTGTCAAGTCTATCTTTCCAAAACAGTTGTATTTCAAATTCTATGATAAATGCTACTATTACAATATTTGTTTTTAGATTTTCAGAACTTACCATTTACTACAGAGAAACGTGGGATTAACAATAATTAGACAGAAGAAGAATGAGATGGAGAATAACTAAAGAACGACGAGGTGACTAAGAGATTGACTATCAAGACTCCAGCCGGATCACGATGAATCAGTTCGCGACTGACTCAAGCACGAGGATGGTAATGAGCCAGATGGGCACAAACAGATAATGATCCTTTCTCGAAGTCGTACCATCAAGTAACATTATGTTGCCTCTTACGATACCCTGGTCCGCCAACATGGGATCGGTTTAATATTCTAGGCGGCCCCAATACGCCACAAAGCGTTCTACTGCTTAGTGCATGTGAGTGAGTTATGTATTGTATTGTGTGTTAGTTGACATTAGTAACATTAACTATTTTATTAAATAGATTTATTTGAATGTAGAATAAATATTGACATTAATCAGTCGCCAAACGACCTATCCTGCCTGGCTAAAGCTTCAAATCCAGTTTTCCTTTCACGACAATACACGGCTATGCATTCGATGTCTTCAAATACAACGACTATGGTATCCACATACCATCATGTCTTCATAGCATTGTGTAGATCCGATAAAAAAAAATTATAAAATTAGGCCTCATGAACATAACGATTGGTAAAGGTCTAGATCCTGGATTGAATGAAATAATCAATTCATGATTTTAATTAGGTTCATTCATAACATAACAACATAAAAATAATAATATATGTTCATTCATAACATAACAACATAAAAATAATAATATATGTTTTATTGAAGTACCTTTTATTACGCCGCTTTAAATATTATTTGAGTCATTAAACAAATTGGAAACCAATTGTGGATCGTTGAATAATTATGCTTCACATTTACAAAGCGTTGAAAATAAGATTTTTAATTACTGTTAAATTTAACGCTCCGCTTAAGTGATTTATCGCTTATAATATATTTTGGTTTCAGTATTACTACTGGTCTAAATATACATATATAAAACTCAAAGGTGACTGACTGACTGACATAGTGATCTATCAACGCACAGCCCAAACCACTGGAGGGATCGGGCTGAAATTTGGCATGCAGGTAGATGTTATGACGTGGGCATCCTCTAAGAAAAGATTTGGATAAATTCCACTCCATAACACTTCTTAACGCGAGCGAAGCCACGGGCAAAAGCTAGTGTAAAGTAGTAAAGTAAATAATAAAGATTTAATTATTTTCGAATTTGTAATATTTACATAGCATCATGTTCCGGGTATCCATCCTTACACCGTGGATATCCCTCACGGACGACACGTTTCGCATGGTTCTTTGTATGGGGTAGCGCAAAGGATTCGAATAAAATGCCAGCGTCTGTGTTTCCACTCGAGTATAATGTAGGAGTCTTCAAGACAAGGGTAAATAGGCTTCTTCTAAGTTAATGCGCTTTACCATCTAGGACTACATCGTCACTTACCATCAGATGGGACTGTAGTCAAGCATTAAGTTATAAAATGTAAAATAAATAAATAATGTACGCAATCACAAATAATGACATATTATACTCCCTATCTAATAAGTTATCTATTTCAGAAAACCTCTTTTCTTCTATTTTAGCAATGAACTTTCAAATTTTGACATGCGACCTACATCTCCTCAAATAATAACATAATTTTATACTCACATACGTACAGAGATATGGCTTCGACCCATTATCTTCCCTGTGAGGGGAACGAGGTACTCCTTATAATTGCGAAAGCTTGGAGTGTACTTACAAGGAACTAAGTGGATATTGTTAAAATAATTATCACTGCTCAATATTCAACGTGTATTAAAATCAAACTGAAATGACTAATTGAGCAATTAGTATTTCCATGCTTTTGTATAAGTCATTATTCCCTACCTTAGTCACCTACATATACAAGTTCGACGTATATGTTTCGTTGTAAAAGAGTTAAAAATAACGTAGAACTTTAAACAAAAGTAATGTAAATAAGAAACAAGAGTGAATAGGCTTTTATTAAGAGTTAGTGCGCTTTACCATCAAATACTACGTTGACACTTAACATCAGGTGGTTTCGTAATCAGCCGCTAACATAAAGAATATGTTGTAACTAATGTTAAAACTGTATTATAATCGGTTTATGACATACATATAAATATATATCATAATCATCATATATGGGCTATATATATATGTATATGTACATATATGTATGGCGGCAAAATCTGTCCAGCTGTTTGGACTATAGGGCTTTCTAAAGAAGTCGACATACATACGCATATATGCATAGGTACACTCGGAGAACATTACCCTACTGTCGGGTAAAAATAGATAAAGTCCTACTATTTATTCTGCAAATTAAAAAATAAACCGAAACTATTTTATAATTTTTACAAGTTTCTATTAAACTTGCAAAGTTAGTTCATTTTAGTATGTATGTATATGGTAGTTTGTTAGGATGAAATTTTGCTAGTTAAATCATGACCTGATACTATGTTCAAGATTGGCTCTAGACAATGGACCTTAACGGTTAAATGAACAAATAAACACATATAAATAATGAACATTACAAAATAACCACCGATCAGTAATCAAAAACACACAAACACAGAACACACACACAGAAGGATGTACTTACTTAGCAATTGGTTTGTTATCTGATGCGTACTGCAATCTCTTTTGCAACGTTTCTTGCGCTTGAGCATACCAGTAGTAGCGATCTGCGTAAAAAGATAAAATTATCGTTAAAATATTTTATTAATTATGTCCAAATTCAAAAATTGGTTTAAATAGAGCATTTGATAAATTTCAGATAGATTCATGTAGCTACTCTACATATTAGATACAAAATATATACATGTACATATGTCTAGGTATTTTCTAAGCAGTTTGTGTATCTTTCACTAAAAACAAAGCCTCTCAGGACTGTGATGTCTGATCAAATCAAAATCCTTTAGACAGATTTTGAAATAAAAGATCTAGGTAAACAATGAATATTATTACCCAAAATGTCACTAAATACCTTGAAATCTTTCAATTGAAAATAACTTCGTCTAAACAATTCTTTGTCTGGTACTTTTTTATCCAAACATCAAGGTCTAGTTTCCGTCCGCGACTTCATCCGCGTGGAATAGTTACTTTGGGTCAACGCTAACCTTAACCCACGACTTCGTTTCAGTCTCAATAGGAAAATAATTTTCCCCCGATTTTAAAACATTCTTCATTGGCGCTCCACTTCTGTTGGTCTTAGCGTGACGGTATACCCTTTCTCGGTAAAAGGGCTATCTAACACTGATAGAATTTTTAAAGTCGGTTCCTGAGATTAGCATGTTCAAACAGAGAAACAAACAAACTCTTTAGCTTTATAATATTAGTATAGATTATAAGTGAGGCGTCGACATTTGTTCCATTTTTGCCAATCTGAAAGTTAAATTTACTAAAGCAGTCGTGCGAGAAAGCAATTCAAAGTATCCTGTCTGTCACACAAAGTATGATAATATAGCTTGATATTTATTCATTTTCTTATTGCATATGAGGGAACAGAAACACTCATACTGTACGGATTGTGAAAATCGTGGGAGATTGGCAAACTTTAGCAACACTGAGCGTAGTTGGAGGTACGGGTAGGTGAGGTTCCGCTGGAAACATTTCGTGAATTTGCATGAAATTCTTCTGTTATTATAAAACAAACATTAAACTTTGTCGAAAGCAACAGTGAGATTTCTAAATATCTAACGCTATATTATTCTTGCTAAGGAACTCATAATATTTTTTTATTATATGGGTTTGCTCACAAATAAGCAGATCGGTCATATACATACACCAAATTTGTATATGAAATACCATCGATCTATTGTTACCGAGAAAAAAGAACTGCCTTTCAAGGATCCAGCCAGAATACAACAAGTCGTTTGGCAGCTAGTTTTATTTTGGGCCACTAGCACCGTTTTTCCTACGTGTCTGAGGATACCTGTAGCATCCTGGTACGAACCGGAGGGGATGTTATTGACAAGAGACGTTTTTATACCACCTGAAGGCATCCGACACAGCTCAACGACTACTTTTTAACGGTAACCGGAGTCGAAATGGAACGCAATAATAAAATTATTAAATAACAACCGGGACTGAGGTCGTATCCTTAGCACGGAAGACTTCTAGAAGTTTAGCCACTAGAAGTCCATCCTATTACTGATCACTACTGCTAATATCTGTAGATAATTAAGAATCGAAGCAAGAGCCCGTGCCAACTTGGGATGCAATCTCAAGTAATATTAATGTTAGAATATCAATCGGCGAGCCTCATCAAAAAGCAGCTGACTTCTTTCGCTACTTACGTCACGGACGGAATTGCAGTTAGTATTCTAGGACGTTCTAATAAGACCAATAAATAAATAACTTCGGACATCTCACACAAGGCCATCCGACCTCAAACTAAGCGTTAGCTTGTACTTTGGTGATCAGGCAATTGGCAAACATCCATATATACTTTTAAAATACACACTTACTCGTATATAGATATTTACACCAGACAAACAGAATAAATATTCTTGCTCATCACAGCAAAGTTTGCCCTGTGTGGGAATCGAATCCACGACCTGTGGCGTAGCAGTCAGGTTAACCACTAAACCAACCGGCCTGTCCAATTACCAAATATTAATAGTCCAGACAATCCAGGTTGGACAGACCCATATAGATAACTCTTAAACGACATTTAGAACCTAAAACGAAATACCATACGTGATTAAGCCAAACGGGGTATTCGAATTCACATAACCATAAATCTAATATAGATGTTTACGTGTATAGACGGACAGAGCTGAATATTTGAGAAAGCTCTTCAAAGCGTCCATTTATATTTTACGGTATATCTCGGTTTGTTGAACGTATACGCTCTTGTATGAGTTTCCACTTAACATGTTTTAACATGCAAATGTGTCCCATTGTGATTGTACTCCTTTGTTAAACACGCACAAAGAAGTTCCATTGGAAAAATTCAGTGTTTTACTGAGTAGACGGAAACATTTTTGAAATTCAGAAGTACATTGTTGCCTAGTACGCAAAGATTGCTTTAACGTTACATTTTATAAATATATCAGCGATTTATGATTGGTCGACTACAAATCAGTCACAGGATTAATTAAAGATTATTTGGCATGTTTAGTTAGAATTTTTAGTTTATTAAATTCACGGAAAATAAAAGGAAAATTGACATAAGCAGTTTTTAACCAAGCACTAATTTTATAGTGTTGTTGTACACAATTATAATCTAATGCTTGACTACAATCCCACCTGGAGATAAGCGGCGATGTAGTCGTAGATGGTAAAGCGCATTAACTTAGAAGAATTCTATTCACTCTTGTCTTATTGTCTTGTTTTGTTACATAATATTCGAATGGAAATACGGATGCAGGTAATTTGTTCCAATCCTTTGCGGTACACCGTACAAAAGACAAGAAACAAGACAAAAACATGTCGTGTTGACTATGGTGGATCATCCGAAAGGGGATAAAGAGAGAAGATCGAAGAGGATGGTGTACGCTGACGTATGTATTTGCGGGAAAAATCTATACATAAAAAGAAACAAAGTCTCTCTTCGGGTTATGTAAAAGATATTTCAGTGTCGTGTTTGAATGAGTCTGCCAATTCATAATTTATTATTTTTCAGTGGTCGCAGGCCTCAAACCGCTTTGGGAAGCATTTGAATCTACATGTATATTCCTACATGTGAAATAATTGTAACTCACTTATTTTATGCTACCTTTTTTTCTTCTGAATACTGTCTTGTTATTGCAAGCTTCGGTTTTTACAACCAACTACAAAAATCTGTAGAAAGTATAGTTTTACGGCTGTAAAATGGCTATTTTATCCGAATTTATATGCTAAATTTTATTTCTTTTCTCATTGGAAGAAATTTCCTGAACTGAAGTTATTATTTCTGGTGCCAAATTTCCACACAGCAGGCATTAAATCATTTAAAAATTTTATTCCTCGATTTATTTCTTAGTTAGGGAATTACTTAGATTTTTTAAAATTGATATTATTTCAAGAAAGACAAAACAGATGTACTAAACACATTCTTATCCAGGACGCATGAAAGAAGCAAAATGGCAATTACCGCTACTCAAAAGAAGTTAAAAGGCAGAAATATTTTTCAAGAATGTAGCAGAATTATGTAGAAAAAATTACGGTTGAGTTCTAGACTGGGATAGCCATTCAAGCGAGTAAAAAACCGAAACATATGGGAAAACAGCCTAACATTTGCGAGAGCACAATTGTATAATCAACTGTAAAAGAAGGGGCTTCATAACATGTTTTAAAAAAACATTACATTTTTTATTATAAAACTTTATACGAATTATAATAAAATAACTTTGTTCTTAAAAATTTTAATTAGTTGCAGTTACATTTGGACCACAACCTAAAATACAAAAACAACTAGTATCTTACAATACCCGCACTAAAATATTTTTTCAACTAACTGTACTGAACATACATACATATATAAAATAAGGCTTTTTTATTATTATATTTTATTATAAGAGTATTGTAAATACCTACATGAAATAAATGATTTGTTCTCATGCAAGTGACGATTGTCTTTTATGAGAAATAAAGTTCTAAACCATGAAATACTATCACTATGCAAAAGTATCCTATATATGTATATCCTATATACTGAGTGACCCAGAGCGTCCTACAGAAGAAGGAGCCTTGCGCCATCAAAACATTCGTTATTTAGCAGGTTTTGTCGTTATCAGGAGAAGGAAAGGCGGACTCATGTATGGACGACATCTCAACTTGAAACCTACATATACATTAAGATTATTCATGTTGTAACACAAAACCAGTAATGTTAATCCAGGTTCCCTTTCCGCGACGTCTAATTCTATAAACCATTTGGCTACATGATACTAATTTGTAGATATCCCCATTTAAATTTATAGGAGCTTGGATATTCAGGAAAAGTTAAAGCTTGCAAACGGGAACTCTGTTTTAATTGTTAGGTCACTGGTAATAATTTGCATCCGGAACAAGGCATATCGAGTTAATTTATAACGTTCGGTGACTCGTTTGTAATTCAAATCCCTGTTTAACTTGTTAGCCTTGCATACATAAATGTTTGAACATATTATTTGAAGTGTCAAATATGAATTTTAATTAATTTTATTGAGTAACTATAACCGTAATTGTGAATATTAACCGATGATTTTTCAACGCGTTTTCGTCGTAGTCTACGAATTATATATTTTGTAACGCCAGCAACAGTCATCCGTTTTGACGGTGATGGGTTTCTACATAAGAGTTTGATTGTTTGAAGTAGAAAGAAAGAAAAAAATAATTCAAACTTAAAATAACAATATTATCTAAAATTATGGATGAGATACGATGGGATACTTAAAGTATAGGAGTTAAAAAGAGTTGAAATACTAAACCAGAACAACAGAACAATGATTAACATCAACAAACCCGCAGTGTTAATGCTTGTGATGATTGATTGCAAAATTAATTCATCATTAATAGTTTCCGTAGAACGCCCTTCAGTAATCGGGATTATACACAAAGCAATCAAATGTCAATTAGATTACATTAGTCGTAATCCGAACCACAATACAATAGCGTCTCAAACATTCCTATTCAAAGTTACAGTATAATTATTTCCTCACTAGAGGGCGTAAATGTACTAAAGCCTTACATTTACACCCATTAATTATTTGTTATTTACAAGACAGCTCAAATCCTCTAATAAGGAAGCCGCCTAGAGCGCTTCAAAAGATTGGTTTAGTAATGATTTTGTGGCCAACAAATATTGAAACTTTGTACGCCTCCGATATGATTTACTTAATTCTTTACTAAATATACTTGATAATCACCATGACTAAATTGCAATTACTGCCACACTTAATGTTTTTTTTAATCCGATCCTTAGTGCAAAATTGATAAAAAATATGCTCTAAATTAGCTTATGTTTAATTAGCGTCTAAGAATAGAGTTAATTAAATAAATAAACGCTGACGACATACTCAAACACACACGATCATACACGATCGACATGTGATCTCAATCTATTAATCAACTTCCGTCCAGCATGACTATATATTTTTTCACCCAGGCACAAAACAAGCATTCTGTACATCACAAAAGTAGTTTTTCCAAGTAAAAATCGAGTATCGGTTAAGCAGTCAGGCTAACTACTTATTAGTTAGTTAATAAAAGACCACTCAATTTCAGAACCTGTTGTTCAACTGTTTGAGGTTTATGTTTCAATGGTAATTCACGTATTATGTTATTGTATCGTTAGCCTTCAATTACTGTAAATTAATTACGGGCGTCTGTACGTGGGTTCTCGGTTAAAATAGGCCTATTATTGTTACAGAACTTATATCTATAAGTGAAATTTAATGCTAAGCCTTATTATAACAGTTTTGGTAGATATGCCTATTACAATATATTAAGCCTTATTGTTTAGTATTGGGACTTACGATGGAATTTCGAAAAGATTGGATCAATTTCTATTTTCTTTAATGATTATATATAACAATAATAACTTTGTTATTTTCAAAACCGTAAGAAGTTTTGTCTTCCTCGCATATATTTGAGGGATTAAAGCATGAGGGAGGACGAGGGATTAATATATCAAATTGTTATAAAAGATTCTAGTCTCTGTAGCAATACTAATTTAACAAATACAACATTCGAGTCGATTTTGCATTATTGTAGAAACATTTTTTAATTTGTTCTTTGTAAGAGTTGTCGTATCAACTACAAAATGTCATATTAACTACAAAAAGCTCCAACTACGGGCTTCAACTTAAGCCGTTCTATTTAAATTGTGTATAATTCAGTATAACGTTAATTTACATATTAAATATCAATTTGAGACGTCATCCACTTTGAATTTAAATTCTTATATCAGCGACGAGAAGCTACGACAAGGAGGTGTTTTATGAGATAATTAGGCTAACGAGGAGACGGGTCACCTGATGGTAGGTGATTACCGCCGTCCATGGACATTAATAACACCAGACTGGGGACTAATGCATTACTTGCCAGAAAGGAAGTAATAGACCCACATACGCAGGGAAGAGAAAAAAACAATAGATTCCCTATACATTGCTAAAGCAACTGGGATCAATAACGACATCAACTAATCCCAGTAACACCAACAATATATCACTGAAAGATGGCTGGAAGAAGAAAAATGGTAAGGAGGATGACTGAAGGACGGGAAAAAAAGAGGAGAACTAGCTTTCAAGCCCCAACCGGAAGACGATGAATCGTTTAGCGGCTGAATCAAGCAAGAAGGTTGTAGCTAGACAGACGGGCTTTATATAAAGGGAATTTATTCCGCCCTACTAGACCAGCATGGGATCGGGGTTTGTAATTTAATTCACCCCAATGCGGCAAAAAAAGTCGATGTCGAAGAGTGATACAAATAGATAAATAAGGTCGCGTAGTCTTAAAATCATACTAATACTAGGACGTGGTAATACTACGATATATGTAGTAGTGGTATGACGTAATATGACTACGAGTTATAATATAACGAGTAATACAAAAACGTAACAATACTACGACGATTAATACTTAGACGTAAAAGTACTATGACTAGCAATGCTACGACATAATAATACTACGACGAGTAATATTTCGACGAGTAATACTAAGTAGTAGAAGTACTACGTCTAGCAATGCTACGACATAATAATACTACGACGAGTAATATTTCGACGAGTAATACTAAGTAGTAGAAGTACTACGT
>DWJZ01001282.1:0-24313 GCA_018249125.1 Asbolis capucinus
AGGGCGCGCACTTTTGACTTTTCGGAATTTGTGCGTTTTAAGCATTTAAATGCACTATAACAAGAAACCGAGGAAACGTGCATGTCGAGGAGTTTGCAAAACTCAAAGATGTGTGAACTCTGCCAATCCGCACTTGGCCAGCGTGGTGAACTATGGCCTTAACCTATCATACGGAGAAGAGACCCGTGCCCAATAGAGGGCCATGATAGGTTGAGATGATGATGTGGGTTAAGATGACGATGAATTACGCCGTTATTGTTTTCCGTTGTCGATTAAATGAAATACTTATAAACTTACAGCACTATTCAAATAGGACAGCAGGAGATCAATCAGAAGGAACTTCTCATTATCCTCATACAAAGTCTTCTGGCTCCTTCCAGAGTCCTTATCGTCAGCCACTGAACTGCTGGAGTTGGTTCTGTCATCCCTGGTCCGTACTATGGACACATTCTTCAAGGTCATAGGGTTGGGCATGAAGTCCACCTCGAATAACGGATTCTTCTTTGGAGTTTGGACCTTTGGTCGGATTGGTATTAGCCTTTTTATGTCTTCAGGGAGGCCTGGAGGAAAAATATTTCATTAACAACAAAAAAACGTTTCTGGTTGAATAATTGAATGAAAAAAATACATGGACATGACTTTAATATATAGCGGTAAATAGTAGCAAATGCTATCTGTAACCGTCAGTTGGAAAATACAACTCCTTGGGAGTTTTTTGCCGCTTCTATCTCCAAGACCATTCACCGTAGGGATTCGTTGAAGCGATGGCCTAGTTTGACTTTCAAAAGTATTAGTAAGAACCAACTTCTAATAAAATTTTATTTCATTTCGTCGAAAAAGCACACCTATTTTGTATATTTCACACGCAGTCAGCACTATTTATTCTACGTCTCGTATTCCAAGTTTAAGTACAAAAAAGCTTAAGTGTTATGAAACTACGTTGCAAGTTAAACTTTATTGAATCTTATTGCTGATTGTTTACTTATTATTTCTATGTATTATTATTGTATATTAACTTAATGATGAGAATTAAAAATGATGGGAACATTTAATGCCCAGTTTCAACTCCTTCAAGATTTTTTCACGAAACAAAATAACCTAAGTATCTTGTAAACTTTATTCTACCTCTGTACCAAGTTCCTGTACCTCTGTTTCATTAAAATCGGCCCAGTAGTTAAGGCGTGAAAAGGTGACAGACAGACAACGCGTTTATAATTTAATAAGGATAATATTAACCTGTATTATTTCTGTCTTCCACAAAAGGTGTTGTGAAGATGTTAGCTAAGCCAGGTTCCTTGCGCACCAAGCCGCACAATGTCAACAAGAGTTCCACTTCCTCCTTCTCTGTAGGAGACGCTGGACTCTCATTACACTGGACCAGCATACGCTGGAAGAATTTAATCATTTACCTATCCAGCACACCCATATAAATATAAATCAATGTTTGTTTGTTCGTTAATTTATGGACTCTGAAATTTAAGATAGAGAACCGATGATAATTTTACCAATCATTTCTTTGGCCGTTGCTGTTGATGGATAGCAACGCGCGCCGGGTACAGCTAATGTTCTATAAAAAGTAACACACCACAACGTTTTTCTGTAATCACAACCAACAAACCTAAAGTCCACTTAACCAAAGGAACTCTTAAAACTCCGTAATGCTGTTACGTTTTAATATTATGTATTAATAACACCGAAACGATTCTTCGGACTAGTAGAGCGATAAATGTGATGTGATATAAATTTCACAAATTAGATTTACTTTCAAAATTCATTCATTCATTGTAATATACAAGTGGTATGTAAAGTAGGACAAATGTATGTAAGAAAGCGTGTTATTGTGTTATGAATATGAAAATGTTATAATGAGCTGGGTAAAAAAAGCGTGAAGTCAGAATACATTCGACTGGTATATCGACGACGGAAAACAGTCGTTATGAATTGCTTTTAAGAGTAACACGCTATAATCGAAATCAATAACGCCGTAACTCTGTAAATGAGTAACTGAAACTCGACGTTTATGAACCAATTTTAAAAAGTTTTTTTTAAGTATTTGAAGTCGGTTTTTTTAAAGTTAAAAATGATTATTCTTTGAAACAAGTGATAATACTGATATGAAAGCAAATGATAAACTTGTCAAGTTAATAATAGAAAAAGATTGCATTCGAAAACTAACGCACAGTATAATTTTAGGCAACAGTAGAGCCTGCTATTGTGACATATAGGCCACAGGTTAAAACCATTGTAGCACTCACTCACCTGCAAAGGTCGGTAAACATGCACACTATTAACACATGGCTGGGTAGTCCGTCGCAGCAGGGCCGTAGCCACACCTAGTGCTAGGCCTCTTGCCCCCGGAGGCCTGTCTGAGGCAGCCAAGGCCTGCAGTGCATCTAGCAGGCAAATTGACCGCTGAACTACTGCTTCCAGGCAAGGCCCAACCGTACCACCTTTTTGTTCTTTCTCTTCGTCTACTATTAGCTGAAAAGAAATGCTTGCATAAGAATTTTGCTAGTATCACAAAATTATGACATAGGCGGCTCCAATAGTCGTTCACATATGAAACTGCAACTCAAATCACAATAATATTTTATATTTTATTTCTATTAATTTGAGGTTAACTCATCCAATGAATGATAACTGTTAACTTTTATGTTAACGTTACCTTATCTGATCACCATAGTACAATCTAATGTTTAAGGTGAGCCAGCCATATGTGAGTTGTACAGAGATAATAAGATATTTATACTTATTCATTAAGAGTTTATTACATGCTACATTACACTTTTGTGTAATGTATCATTGTGGATTTTATCATTGTGGAAACATATCTTAGATGTCTGAACTGTCACCAACCTTTTAAAATTATCTAAACAACCTATCAACTATTGATTGTGAAGTGGTTAACCAACTGGTTAACTACTATCAGTAGATTGCATAAACATGGATAATAATTAAACATTGTTTGCGTATAGTAGCTAGTTGTTCTAAACTGCTGTTCTAACTACTGTTGGTCTAAAAATTATTATCTATCAATCCATGATACACCATATCTATACTTGTTTATATAGTGACAGTGAATTAATTTCATTTTAATTAACATGAAAGAATAAGTATGGTATAAGACTAATACAAGCTTATGCTTAACAAATACTCACCATGACTGACTACTTTGTGTGCTCTTTGATGCACAGAAGACGCTAAGGAAGTATTTGCTACTTTTTGATTGCACACAAGAAGCCTCCAGGTAACATAAGAGATATTGCAGGTTTTTACAGTGAATTTCACTCAGACAAAATAAACAGTTTTCATTTTATTTCATAAATATAATACTTCTTATTGGGACCAGCCCAAAGCTAGAAATATTTTTTACTTTTCATGTAAAATACAGTGCAAATTTTTATAACAAAGGGATTTGGGACTGAGAATTATTTATCGTTATTTGGAGTGGATTTTACTTGTTATATTATACACTGTACATATATAAACAATTACATAATCATATTAGGTATTGCCTATAAAACATGTATATTTAAAAGGGATTACAAAATTATATGACGACATTGTGACTTTCATCAACCAACATTAATTATCATTAAACACGCCTGCTCATTTTAAACAATAGGCACTAATTTAACATATTTGCATTTTATGAATACTATGTTAAAGTTATTTGTTGACATAATGTAATCTGGCACTGTGTCCAGATAAGCATTTATATATTTCCATGACCTTGACAATGCAGTAAGGTGTAGAATGATTTGACTACGATTATGAAATTGTATCTGTGTAATAAATATTTATTATAGAAAAGATATATGTATCCAGTACAGAAACAAGTTTCTGCATATGCCTTTGCCCTTGTCATGCCTTGATTAATAATAAATATGTTATTCCAGACTATAACCTATTTTTGTACCAAATTTCAGACTATAATCTATTTTTGTACCAAATTTCATTCAAATCCGTTAAATTGTTTTTGAGTAAAAGCAAATCAAACATCTGTCCGTCCATACTCTCTAACTCTGGACCAAATTTCATTTAGATCCATTGAATAGTTTTTAAATGAGAGATGTATCAAAATCCATCTATCCATATGCATAAACTTTTCTATGTTTAGTATTAGTATGATTATTTTCTTATCATAAATAAGAAGTTAAGAAATGTTTTTATTTCTAACATTATTAAGGTACCATGCAATATTCAGGTTCATGTCAATAAAATCAATGCTTAATTTTAGTATTGTCTAATATATGAGAAAGAGAAACAATAATTTCTCCAATAAACTGTACCGTCCCCGTAGGACGGAATAGCATGGTCGAGTATGCTCTAAGCCTTCTCAATGATGAGAGACCCATTTTTTTTAATTTTTTTCCTTAGTAAGTAATAATTAATATCCATACAAAAATTTATTTCAATATAAAAAAAAGTTACCTGTAACATTTGATGCAAATGATGCGGTACCCTGGTATCCTCGATGTGCACCTTGCTGCTATCATCATAGTTCTGGTAGAAATTCAGTATCATCTTCCAATGATACTCAAAGTCCTCCAGCCTCGTCGCCGGTGGTGCTAGCTACAAATAGTTAGTGTTCAAATTGCCGTCTTTCCAGTAATTTAATGCATCGCTTATTTTTTTAATTACTTACTACGTCTGCAGCGGTTTGGAGTACGTCGGAAAATCGGCTTAGCATGTTAGGGGATATTTAGGTCACGAACATCTATATAATACTACCCTATCATTAGCCCCCGTTAATTCATTGGGTTAAAATATATTTACAATTCCATTTTATTGGTGTGTAGCTATTTTCTTAAATTAATAAAAACAAGGTGTAGATTTTTGTATTGAGAGAAAATGTCACAACTTCACAAGTCTCAAGACAAGTTAGACAAGCTTAATGTCAAATAATGTAACATGACAATTGACAACCAAAAACAGCTTCAATCTTGGCACAGATTACTTAGACTAAGTTTAGCAAGCCAAGGTAACACATTTATAATATTGAAAATAAACCTTACCAGCACTTCCAGTAGATATCATTCGGTTATACATCTCTAGACAAAAATCAAAGTGACTCACATATTAGTGAACACAACAATGAAAATCGCACCGCGGCAAGTGGGAATGTTTTTTCTAGTTATTCAAGGTAATTAAAGAACAACAACAATATTGATATGAATACGTTGTAAGTCATATAGCTGGTATCTTACCTACACAGAAAAGCACTCGTGATAGCGTTTAGGAGTTTACAGTTGCTTGCTCGTTTAGCTCCCATAGACAAATATCTTTTATCGTGCACAACTAAGGCGATTGTGTTAGTGCAACCCTTACGTCAAAGTCATTGTTAATTGCTTTTCCGACCGATTGTCTTTGTGAAAATGTCAATTCAATTTTCAATCAAGAAGTGTTTCTAGTTTTTAACTAAAAATGCCCTAATAATATTGATTTGCGGTATTTACAATTGGAAAACTGCAAATAATAACTTTGTAATAATTAACCATCGATTTGTTACGTATAAATTCTTTACTGCACATAGTTTGTATAATTTCCATACTATAAATATTTAATTTATTGTTGAATATTTCCATTAAATAAATTAAGTAATTATTCAAATACTACAGTAATAGAGATCGGAAACTTAAAATTTCACCATGTCTGATGACGAAGTGATACGGTTTGAAGTGACCGATTATGATTTGGACAATGAATTTAATCCAAACAGAGGCCGTAAACACAAGAAAGAACAACAAATTTATGGTAAAGTATATCTGGAAATAATTGCTTTTAATCTTCACCTTGCTCTGCAATAAGCCTTATAAGCCAAGAAGAACTGACCTAAATCAGTTTCATGCTGGTAAATAAACTCCAACGCCCTTGTGAACTAGTTGGTAGTTACCATATCTGCGAAGCTAGGGGTCTCTAGTTAGATTCTCGACCAGGACAAGCATTTATGTGCCAGATGTATGTTTATTCTTGAATTCTGGCTGTTCTTAGTAAAGGCCATCTATGACTCAGGGAATGTTGAGTGTGGTAGTAATGTTGACAAGCTAATTTCTTATTCCAGACTATAATCTATCTATATGTGCTAAATTTCAGTCAGATCTATTCAGTAGTTTTTGCATGAAGGAATAACAAACATCCATCCATCCATCCTCACAAACTTTACTTGTAATATCAATAGGATTGTGCTAGTCCCAACAAATGCTAAATAAAAAAGTTAACTGATTAAAATGACAATTGAAGTAGAAACGGAACATTTAATATAATCTGTACTGATTTGAAATTTTCATCAATGATTACAGGCATATGGTCAAAAGATAGTGATGATGATGAAAATGAAGATAATGTCATGCAAAGGACTCGTAAACCCAAAGACTTCTCAGCACCCATTGGTTTCATTGCTGGTGGGGTTCAGCAGGCTGGCAAGAAGAAAGAGAAAAAAGGTGAGGTGATTAAACATTTTTTTTTACCTAGGATAAATTAATGCTTTACATAGATCTTACCTGTTTTTCACTGATTTTCTCTGACGAGTAAGAGTAGGGTTGTATTCTTACTTTTATATTAACCATTTTATTTCTATCGCAGTTGCTCACATATACTGCCTATATAAGTGTGTTATTGACATAAGTGGTCACACTATTTGATGTGCTTTCAATCCTGCTGCACTGTGCCATTGCCTTACATTACCATTTATCATAGCCTTACATCATCATTTTACATTCTGGGCATTAACACAGAATTTTTTTCTGCTTTTTCATTTTATTATAAGTCAGCAAAGCTGTCAGCAAAAGTGTTAAATATCAACTGATATAAGACTTTATGTTTTATTTAATTCTTGAAAACAAGGTGTATTCAGATATTTAAAAACACAATCTTTAATTATAGACCCCTAATACAAAGAAATACACAAAATTTCATAACTGTATTATTAACTATTGAGGAGCTCCGTTGTTGGGAGACAATCCTGAACATAACATCAGGTCATGCTTATCATAAAAATGCATTGTCATCAAAACGGAAGGCTTATGCAAAATTTTAGCACCATAGTGTCAGAGGAAGTGGGTTATGCTTGTAAGATTTGACCCAAACACTTAACAAACCAATATAAAACATATACTGCAAGTTAAATACAAGCTTTTAGTTACACAACACAAAAGTTTATAACATAATTTTTGATTTAATACTAGTCAATGAACCTAGGGTAATGCCATTTTTGTAATATTGTGTAATAACTAGAAATCTAATAATGTTAAACAGAATTAGAAGCATCTGAAGCATCAACGTCGAAACCAACTTTAGCTTCGAAGTACTCAGACAGTTCAGATGAGGATGTGCCAGTACCTGAGGAGAAGGATACAGCGGGCATACGTCGTCAGGGGCAGGGATTGCGGTCTAATACCCTCGGGGGGAGTGTAGGGGCTTGGGAGAGGCACACTAAAGGCATTGGGGCCAAACTACTTTTACAGGTGAAGAGTTTTGATTATAATTCTATGTAATTAATATTTTGGAGGAACAATCATGGTTAATCAATAATGATTTACTGGTATTTTCCAGATGGGATACCAACCAGGCAAGGGTCTTGGTAAAGACTTGCAGGGTATATCAGCACCTGTGGAGGCTACCATTAGGAAAGGAAGGGGCGCCATTGGCGCTTACGGACCGGAGAAAGCAGCTGTAAATATTTATTATAATTATTACGTAATGCATTTATTTTAAGATAAATTATACCAATTCCATTGAAGGCTATGGATAGGCTTACTATATCATTGTTTTGAACCTCTAACACAAAAAATGTTTAATTTGTTAAGTATTTGACATATTTTTCTGTATCTGTGGCAGCATAATATGTCTCCCAAATTGATTAACCGATTTAGGTGTTTCTTTTTTGTTTAAAATGTAATTCAGTACAAACTGATTGAGATTCAATTAGCTCTGAAGATCAGCTTCTCAAGTTAATGTAGGAATATGATCTATTTCATTTTGTATGTTTTTTATCAGAAAAACCAATTAACGTCTTAAACTGTATGAAACATTGTGTTATAGCAAAAAGCAAAGAGAGATGAGGAACGTCGTCTGAAAGAGAAAGAGGATGCAGAGAAAGAGAAGGGGAAGGGTGAGAAGTCGTACAACTGGAAGAAATCTCACAAAGGACGGTACTTCTACAAGGAAGCAGCTGATGTCATACAGGAGGGCAAACCCACATTGCATACTATTAGCAGGTATTATTATTATGATTTTATAACTATTTTTGTAGCAGACAGTTCATCGTGTTATTCGTGAAAAATCCTTTTCTGTTACTTCATGGACCTGATGGTTAGGAAAGAAACTTCAGTCTGCATGTTCAGGCACTAAATATTAAAATCTATTTTTCAATGATCAAACAATTTTTTATTTTACAATACATTAGAGAACAGAAAAAAGGAGACAGAAAGGGGTACTTAGTTTTTACACCACAGATTTTAATAATGTACATGTTTATGTTTACTGTCCTATTAATATTATAAACTAGGGTCCGCCCGCAAAGCCCGCGTTTTATGTTAATAAACAGTCGTCTATTTGTAGCTTAGTCTATTTTTAATTCTTGCGTGAAGTAGTTACAAAACTCTATCCATCCATTCATCCAGTACAGATATACAATCTGGAATGACATACAGGGCATATTTTACGAAGCCAGCACGTGGGTGAAGAAACAGAAGTTATAATAAAAAACAATTATGTAAATGTTTGCAGTAACGAGTTGTCCCGCGTGCCGGTGATCGATATGACGGGCCGGTCAGCGCGCGTGCTGAGCGGGTACCACGCGCTGCGGGCTGCCGCGCCGCGCTTCGAACACGAGCCACGCCGCGCGCTCACCAGCTTCGCCGCGCCCGCCCTCACCAGAAACCTGGAGCTTATTGTGCATTGTTGTGAACAGGTATACATATTTTGGACCACACACGTTTATACACATTTACACACGCACATACACACATGTGACATAGTTATATTTACACGTATACATATATACACGTAGGAAATTACTAAAATTATGATGAATGATGTACAGGTATACACACTTACACACGCACGTGACATAGACATATACTTACACATATACACATACATGCATAGAAAGATACTAATAAGTATAAAATAAATTTTAATGAAAAAGACTTTTTTTTAGATTGGTTATATTTCTTTTAAAAATATATATTTCTTTACATATAGTTAGTCCTTGACTACAATTCCGACTGATGATAAGTGGCGATATACTCTTAGATGGCAAAGAGCGTTTACTTAGAGGAATTTCAAACATACAAAATTTAATCAAATATATATTATACCAAATATATCTTCGTAGGCAAGCTCACACTTTATCAACCCTATTACAGGATATAATCCAAAACGCTCGGGAGCTCCAAACGGCAGAAGATGAAATAGTGGCGCTAGAACGTGACCTTGAGGAATGCAACATCAAGCTGAAAGAGCAGGACAGCGTTATGCACACGGTAGGGGCTATCCTGCTCAGGATTGAGGAACTGAACAAGCCGGATTTGTCTCTGGAGACTGCTTTTGAAGTACTGTCGGATTTGAAGGTAAGTGAAAGGGGGTTTGACTTTTTTTTTGGGGAAAGAAAACTACACCAAAAACAACCTTTCAGGAGGAGTTTCTGGCGCCGTTTCTATTCCTCTTTATTATGGCAGTTTTCCGAAACGGTGGTAGTTTCCAAAAAAAGTTATGTTCAGAACATATGAAAATATGTTATACATGATTTGATTTTTTTGCCTGGTGACAGACTGAGGATGGGATGGACAGGGAGACAAAGAGGCTCTCAAGCATCCGGCTGGAACACAATTAATTGTTTGGCTGATTAAAGCAAGAGCCTTGTAGCAAGCTTCATAGAGATAATAAATCTTGGGCAAAGCCCTACCGCCTACCATGACGGATAAAGAAATAGGTTTAATTTAATTTAATCACTCCTAGTATAATTGCAAATCTATCCCCCAGGAATCTCAACCCTTGGAATACGAGATGTTCGGTCTGGGGTCCATAGGGGGTAACATAGTGAGTCCCCTGCTCAGCTCACTCCTGGCCAAGTGGGACCCCTTACTGAACCCTCTGGATCCCATTCCAACCTTCGCTAAATGGAGACAGATATTGACCGATGAGGCCTACAATAGTCTGCTGTGGCAACACTTCCTGCCATCTATTACTGCTGCTGCCGAGTAAGTTGCTGAACATTCACATTATAAGCATTACCATGATTGCCATGTGGCTGGCGTCAAAGCACTGACAGGCCACTACTGTGCATGGATTTCTCCTCCTACTGGAAGATATATGATCTTATTATCTACATGTCTGTATAAAACAACCACTTTCTCCATAGGGTTTGGAACCCTCGAGTACCAGGACCAATGTTAGCGGTGTTCAGCTCGTGGAGCGAAGTGGCCCCGGGCTGGGTGCTGGGATCTGTGGCTTCCCGCACCCTGGCCCCGCGGCTGCTAGCGGCAGTGCGAGCCTGGGACCCAACGGTCGACACCCAACCGCTGCACCATTGGGTGCTGCCATGGCATGAGCTTACTGGTGAGTAAAGAGTAGATATGAAACTTATTGTGGTAGGAATTAAGAAGGTAGTTGAGAATTACCTGTGGAATGCTATATATTTTGTTTTGAGATTAGCGGCCACAAATATATAGACAAATATATATATACATATATATAATATTATAAGCACACAGACGACCAGATGGGTCACCTAATGTTAAGTGATCACCGCCACCCATGGCCACTAGTTACACCAGGGGCATCACTAATGCGTTGCCGGGAGCTACTTTCTCGTGGTCAAAACAATTGTAGGTTGGAAAAATCAATATCACTTGCGTTGGCTCCTGTTCACTCCTGAGAGTGTGTTACGTAAAATTTTTGTATATTTAATTCCAGGCAACGCTCTAAACTCATCTGTGTACCCTTTGATCCGGTCGCGACTGGCCACGGCGCTGTCAGCATGGCATCCCGCCGATGCGTCAGCCAAGCCGCTGCTGGAGGCCTGGCGGGAGGCCTGGGGGCCTGCTCTCGTGGCCCTTGTCCACCACCACGTCGTTCCCAAGCTGGAGCACTGTCTCCAGCATGCGCCGCTAGAGCTCGTCGGAAGGGAGAACAGTGAGTGTAATGGATCTTGTTAAGTTTTATCTCCAGGAATAAATTAAGTATTTTATGTTTAAAAATGCACCTCAATGTCATTATCCATATTCGCACGGTGTTCTTGTGACGTCACAAGTAATGTCATTATAACAACAAGAATCTTTTGTGTTGGGGGTTGATTCTTGCTTAACCAAGTACTTATACATTTGATTAACGAAGAAAATAAAGCAATTTTTTAACGTCTTCAAAACAGGCGGAGGTTCTATGTTCGACTGTATATACATAAATATTTTTTTCAATTAAGGGTTGGGTTTTGACTAAACTCAGAATACCTGTTATTAATAATACATTCATTCACTCATACGTATGAACGGATGCACGCACGTGCGTACAACCCTGAATACGCGCACGGAAGACATGTATCTATGGACATACATGCAATCACGTATACAATCATTTTATCTCTCTATATTCCTCTCTCACTATTTCTATCTCATACACACAAAACAACCCATAATAAAACATCTAATGCTCGCCCCCTAGCGGCGTGGCTGTGGTGCGTGCAGTGGCAGGAGCTGGCGGGTGCACCCACCATCGCGGCACTGGCTGCGCGTGCGCTGCTACCACGCTGGCTGGCAGCGCTGGCCGCCTGGCTCAACACTGGGCCAGCGCACGCCACTGTGCTCCGGTCTTATACTGATTTTAAGGTGAGTATGATACTGGAACACCTGTTTTGTATTATGTAAGAAGTTAATACTATGTAATCACTTTGCCATGATGTAGATTAGTGAAATCGTAGAAAAGGATTCTATTATTGAATGTTAAAAAAATGCTTCTGTTAAAGAACTTCGTAAATATATCTGACCATTTATATAAGGCGTTCAGTTTGACTTGTTAAGTATGCCTATTTTTAGGCATAGCCGTTAATAGCCATTAATTTCTGGTTTTTCAAAATTTGCGCATTAAATAAACTATTGCCCACAGTTCACGTATTGCCATTGTACACTTCCCAAAAATTTTTCCACAGAAAATGTTCCCCGAAGAAATCCTTAAAGAACCAGCTGTACGGGATGCCTTCAGGAAAGCCCTGGACATGATGAATAGGAGTACAGACATCGACTCTGTGGAACCTCCTCCTCCACCTCGCTTCACTACATCAGAACCTAAAGAAACTTCTAGAATCTCCGATGTCCTATCATCCATCACTCAGCATAAGAGCTTTTCCGAGCTTCTAGAATCTAGATGTATAGAACGAGGCATAACCTTTGTCCCTATAGCAGGGAAGAGCAGAGAAGGAAGACCATTATACAAAATTGGTGAACTCCAGTGTTATGTGATCCGGAATGTTATAATGTATTCAGATGATTCCGGAAGGACATTTTCACCCATTGGTCTTGATAGGCTTTTGGGTCTTGTTGAAGAGTGAATTGAGTAAATCAGTATTCTTATGTATTGCTTTTTATTCATATATACCAAACCGAATTAATTTATTTATGAGTTGGGATAAATGTAATGAAGTCAACTCTATTTATATAGTAATATCAGTTCATTTTAGATAGAAAAACGTCGTAATTTTATTTTGCTAAAATATCGTAGCGACATCGTACAATGTCGCACGATGACGTCACGAGAAACCTGGATCACGCTATCGGAGATTTCTTCATTTTTAGCATATATTCCAACCCATAGCTATTGGACCTCGGCCCCTCCTCAAGCATCGCCGGGCGAGGAAATATTTTAGCAAAGGGGATATCCTTTGGCTAAAATATCAATCTACTATATTCTTACCTTGTGGTTGACGAAAAAGTTCAAATGAATTCTAGTCAAATCCGGAAATAGACGTACTAAAAGGTGTTTACTGTGTAAATTGTAACTGATTGATTATGAATGGTAATTCAAGAAGACTTTCTGGTTGAAATTAGCCAGGGGTATTTCTTAACGTGATAAATATAACAATGATATTTAGAACTTCAGCCCGTTTGTCATTATATTTTTACTGCTCATATCAGAAACGGCTTATCCCTTAATGATGTTTTATTCAGTCGTTCGTTAATACTTAAATTCGTTAATAAATACTCAATCGTGGACCAAGTAAAAAATATGGCAGTAGCTAATATTATATTTACTAGTGTCAAATATAAAGAGTAATTAATACTGTGTATAATTCTGTTAGTAACATAAATTAGTGACACTGGATTAAAAATTAGAAAAAAAAACAAAAAATAATGGTTATTAAGGTATAATATGGTTAAAATATTTAAAATAATATAATGTTTACAATTTGGTAAATAACATTCTTACGACTAAATAATAAAATGTAAACGATAAATAATAAAAAAATAAATTCGAAAGAAATTCTGTTAATTCGTATTCGTTAATTCGTATTATAATTTAAAAAATATTTGGCATAGACACAAAAAATAATAACAACAATTGGTATAGCATTTGGCACAATTATTATAAATCGACTTAAATTTGGTGGGTTTTTGTGATATTGTTAGTAAAAGAAGGGTAAACGAACTTTAGAAATATTAGGCACAAAATAATAAAAATAATGCATTAAAACAAAGTTATTTCACATGTAGTACCTGTTCTAAAAAATATTGAGGTTCATTATCACGGAACACAAAAAACAAGTTTTTTCTCTTCCGCGTTCATTATTATTAGTTGTGAGTTTTGATCTACGGATCGCACAATGAATCCTGTGACGGACTTATGTACCTTGACACGTATTTAATTTTTTTAAAGATAACATAGTAAACCCAAGTATAGTGGGTAAAATATTATTACGTATTAAAGATATGGAGGTTAATTAATCTTAATCATAATAATCAAAATAATAAGTGATAAAATCAAAATTATACAGTATAAATAAAAATCGTAAGTACAGAGGATAATAGTGGAGGTAGTTATAAAATACAGATTAAATTAAACTAAATATGAAGGATATTCGGTTATTTATCGGCTGCATAATCTGCTAAAATTTAGGACAAATTGTTTCCGAGTAAATTGTCTGGCACCTATATAATATTAAGAAAAGGCAGTAATGGATATTATACATGATAAACTTTATCTTTACTACGTTAATTAATTCCATCATTTTTAGACACAGTTATAAACTGAAAATAGTTTTATTTACATCATGATCTAATAAAGTTCTTCGAGGTTTTTTGGTACTGGAATATAAGGCGGGTACTAGTAGGATAAGTCTTCAACGGTATAACTTGTTAAAGATTACAGTATATGGCTCAATTAAATAAAGTTTAAACATTTTCAAAGTCATCTTATCGTTAGAAAAGCTTAGCATATTAAATGTTACTCACAATACAAATAACCATTTGGCTAATTTGTGACAATAATGGCAAGTTGATAAGACAAATATAAAAATAGCCTTATAAGTAAAATAAATTCTCTTGTATAGTGGATATGTGTAAAACCCTGTTTGTATATGGCAATTTTATTACTACTAAGTAATAATCAGTGGTATGGCAAACCAGATTTAGGCACAGCGTGTAAGTACTTTAAATTGATCTAGGCCTTCAAGTTTTTCTGGTAACTGTATGCCCTATAACACTGAACTCCATTGGCCATGCCAAGGGAAAAGTTACACAAGGATAGGGCGTAGTTTATTGGTTTTATGACCAGACAGTATCTCGTCCATATGAAGCCGGTAGCTGCCAGCGTGGCCGATTGAGTGGTAGACACCTTGTCCAGTGGTCGACGGTAGTCGTCTATTGACGCCATAACTAAAGCCTGTAATATAACGTTTACGTATGTTATTTCCCGGAACCGGTTATGACCTGTTTACACCGGAGTAAGCCCGTGTAAGTGTGATGTTACGGTGCAATAAAAACACTTCAAAGCCTGCTTTTGCCTAAATGCAATTTTAAATACTTTTAGTAGGCAAACATTCCCTTCAGTCCAAACTCTAGTGGCCATTAAATTAACCTTAATTTTGACGAGGCTGCACTCACCATACAGTTTTGTCTATATGTAGCTATGAAGCATTATTACATTTTACCTACCTTTGTAAATCCAGTGTAGTATGAAAAATAAACCTTACATAGACTATTCGCAGCTTTACTATACGTAAATGGCATTTAAATCTTATTTTCTTTGGATTTAATTTAAGCCCTTACGAAGGTATACATTAAGTATTAATCATAGTTTGTTTCTTACATATTTCAATAAATGTAGAAAATAAAATTATATAATCATAGAAATAAAAAAAAATAACATGTAGTTCATATTATGGCGTAAAATGTATGTATTTAGAGTGGCCGGTTGGCAAGGATTTGATTCCCAACTGGAGCAAACTTCTCTGTTATGACGTTAAAAGTTTGATCTATAGGTGTAATATTTATTTAACTATGTATGTATACTAAATTGTTTACCAACATAGTAAACGCTAATGGGATAAGATGGCCTTGTCCGAATGTCTTGAGAAATTTATCATTAACGAGAGTTAGTGATTATACCAGTACAAACGCGATTATTAATTTTCTTTCAGCGTTAATACCGTTAAATGAGTCATTATGCCATAGAAGCCATATCTTGATTGAAATGAGAATTTACTACAAACAAGTATTTCTAGAACTACTGTTTCTAGGAAATTTGACGTTATAATAGAAGCAGAATCCAAGGATACCAAGATATAAATCCATTCCCGATTCATCTTTTAAAAAACGAAATAAGACATGATTTTCGTGGGTTTAGAAAATGCTAAACAAACACAAAAAACAATGGAAGGAAAAAGAAAACAGAATAAATAACATAACAATAATTTTATATTTTCAATGAATAAAAGGAATTACAAAAATAGACAATTATTTTCTATAAAATCTGTTTAATGATTAGGTTCAAGCTTAATCAGAACTGTTTTAAAACAGTAATTATATATAAAGGTTAAATAAAATGCGTTTTTACGTATCATTGATATCACAGATGTAAAATACGCATTTCCACAGAGCACCATAAAAATTCTAAATTTGCACCTATTTTAAAATTATAGGTATTTTAGATTAAAAATTCTAGCGCTCATAATAAATACCTAACTAAGTATTCACATTAAAATTTACATGTGATATTGATATTATCTTCAGATTTAAAATCCTACAATAGTATAAATATTTAACAATAACATTTTAAAATGTAAATTTAATATTGTATAGTAATTAGATATCCCTTTAAAAGTGCAAATTGTCATAAAATCTATTGTGTCTAATTACTGGCCTCTATTTGAGCTTCAGTGTTGCTAACTTCGATTAATGTAGAATAAATTACCCATACACTACATAAGAGATCTACAATACTATTTTGTCATTTTGCATACTACTGCTCCTAAAGAATCCTGTGTTACAGAAAAAATATTTAATTAATAATCTTTCCCAGCTAATCCTTAATTTCATTTTCCCGCGTTTTTGTTAGCCTGTTGATGTTTGAACGCTCTACCTATTTGATACAGGCTTGTTGCTGCTACAAAAACATTAACAGCAAATAGACTATAATTTTTTGGTATGATAACAAGTGAATATCTTGACCAGATGAGACCGGTAGCCGCCAGGGATGCAGATTGAGGGATGGACAAGGTCTCGACAGGCCGATTCAAGTCACCCAACCCAGCTATCACCAAGCCCTGAAAGTGTTAAAGATGTTGGTGAGGTAGAAGTATTAGGATGATTACATTCAGGGTTTGCACATCACTAAATACCTACAACATATAACACAAAATAATTTGAATTGAATATTATGAAATGCTTTAAATTTATTATCTCAATAGGAACAGCTGTTGAAAAAGCACTTGGTTCCCCTATAGTAAGTTTTCGTGCAGGAGTAGCCAATAAATTACCAGTAGGAAAGGTATTTCCACAATTTGTAAAACATTTTTTAGCTTCATATATTAGTATTTATTTAGTATATTAATAGTTACAGTTTATTAATATGATGCAATTATAAATGGTATTTTCATAATCTATAACTGTAGTCAACTCAACAATAAATTTTTTTTTATGGGAATTTTTGGTACTTGATATAGCACAATAAATGCTTGTATTTGTGCCAAATATTTCAATATGAAAGATACATTATAAAGTTGTATTACTGTTTGTATTTAGTCATTTCAGCAAACCATAGAATTTGACATATACAAATGAGTGATTACATGATGTTAAGCATAACAAACACATAAATGAACATAACATTCAAACATACAAAGTGATCTTCGTGCTTTTCAAAACAATGACAAATAAGGAACAATATATGGTGAACATGCAGTCCATTTTCTCTCCTCTGGTTGTTTACTAAGAATAAAATTGCCATTTCGAATTAGAAATATGTTGATTGTACTGCAAATGGCATTGACTGTGCAAACAGTACACATGAAATCATTATATCAATAACAGAAGATAGATTGATGACATTACTTTCTTTGGGACGAGAGAAACAGTAATATGCATTAATTTACCAAAAAAATACAGATAAATCTACTACAATTTCTTTTATAAATATTACAGGTTATCTTTGGTAATCCCAACACGACCATGCATTGTAAATACTTGCAACTTTCAAGACATTATCATCACAGGGATAGTTTTAAATACAGCATTACTTTATAATATCTACTGTAGTATATTATTTTCCTCAAAATTCTATCAACTGGTGAACTGATATAATAATCAGCATAATGTATATCGTTCAGTATGGAGTGCTTAGCTTTATGGATCTGACATGGTGCATTCTTTCCACCCGTTGTTATACATACGACTTAATTATAATGACTATTGTAATTTTAATGAGTGTTGTCTTTTCAATTCATGCAAATTTCCTTAACAAAGTTAATGATTATCATCAAACACAATCATAGAAACCCACTGGAGGCGTTATAATGAGTTTTGACACATCCAGTTCTTAATTTTAGTTTCTTATGTTAGTTGCTGCCAAGCCTTATCAAGCATTGCCTTAAAAGTTCTAAGGTCTTAACATTTTATGATATTCTTATATCTATCAACATTACATGGGTCAGAAATTCAACTGCACATATACATTGACAGTATAATAGTAGTTGACATTATCTTTATGAATATTTACAGTTGGATTTTATAGAAGGACTCAATATTGAAATATAAGGATACCTATAAATTGTTTTCCTTAAATCATGTTTTATATTCATAACCAGTATTGAGCAGAATAATCCTACACAAGATGTTATAAGCAAACACCCATTATCTATAAGGTCGCTTTTGCCTTATTACATTAAGCTATATGGTGTTATCACTATCTTAGACAGACAAGGTTCCGTCAATACAATTTAATAATAGTTAACCTTGGCAATAACTCTTGAAAAGATTGAATGAAAGTACTCACCCATTTGAAGGCTGGGGCCCAGAAGAATATTGTTTTAGGACCTGTAATATATCAAGGCGTCAAGAATTTTATTCAAAATGTTCAATGATAATTTAGTAAAGTATCTTACCAGCTTCATGTTCCCAAAGTGGACGAAGTTTCGAAGGGACATATCGGTCGGCAACTGCAACGATTGCCTTATATGCTTTCGACATTTTGGAAATTATATGTTAGGTCACTAAAATTTGGAACAGGTAAGGTTTTGTGGGAATAATTAACAATAATGAATGGGAATTTACATGACCACTCGAATCGGTCGTGACGAGACCTTGATTAATATTACAGCAAATTGATGTGATGGCGCATCGCGCTACGAACTGTTATGCGGACGTCAAATTGTCATATTGACAAGATAACAACAATGACAAGACTGATGATGGCTGAACTTTGTCAAATTAGACGCGTTCAATTGTATTACTTTAACTACAAAATAAAAATATTTTATTTACCCTTGTTTTGAAATATTGTATGGTTCTTTCCTACTGAAAACGCTCTTTATAAGATAAGTTTCCTAATTTTGGCTGAGCGATTTTGCGGGAGCTGAATGCTACGTGACCAGTTTTATTTCATGTCATTTTCGACTTTCATAGTTTCGCCTATAATTGGCGATAAAGTTTTAAAACTATTTTTGAACATTTTAAAAGATGTTTTTGCTCTGTTTAGCCTATTAATATTAGACTAATGTGATATCTATAAATACTTTAAAAACGAATTTTTTTTTATCTATTTGTAAATGAATGCAGATAATACATATATTTAAACAAGTCTCAACCACAACTAATGTGAACGCTATTCTTGTGAAATCGAAAACATGGGTGCGGGCTTGTGAAGTGTGTGTCAAGAGTGGAAATTTATATTTTCTTTGTTTATTTTATATAATTTTCAGTTCCACTTCTATTTCTTTTTTACTTAGTATCTCTTGTGTTAACATTATTAATTAATGTCTTGGGTTCACTGTGTTCATAATTATGGGCACCAGCACAATGGGGAGCGATCTGCACTCTGATAAACAGGACAAACTTCTAAAGTTACAAGCTCGGAAGAAAGAATTGGAACAACTCCTAGCTTCTAAGAATGAGGAGCTTTATAAACTATGCGTTCAAGAAGTACAATTGACGGGTATAATGCCTCCCGAAGCGCCTTTAAGTCCAGAAGTACCGCAGAGGGAGCGTTTAGGAAGCATACGTAGTGTGGAGAGATCTACGGATGGGACAGACGTTCAAGACGGAGCTGATAACTCGTCCCGACGTCTCAGGATGGCGCCTGTCGATCGATTACAAGACCCAGAACAAAATTTACGTAAGAATTTGTCACACAGATTGTCTACACCGTCGATATCAGGTATGTCGGCTAAAAGTGCGCATCCGAGACACATTCGTCGTCCTGATACTAGTTGTTCCAATTTCTTTCCCTCGCCACCTCAGGAGCGAAACCCAGAAACTTTCTCAATACATACATCTCATACCTATCCTGCCTTGGCAGGTCGACATGAGAATATGACTTCTGAAAATATTCACAATGATTTGCAACAAGGACCGACATACAGACACCACACAATGACCACTGAGTACACTAATAAAATCTACTACAACAATCCTATGGAGTCGCATAATGTTTCTCGGTTGAGGGAAACCCATTTCAGTTCTAGTCATCCAGATATAACAACTCATTATACTCATGGTACAATAGCATCTCATCCTATCCAGCAAAATGGGATGCGGAATACACCACTGATATATCAGTATGCTTCACATTTGAAAGCTCAGAGCCAACATATTGGTGGCTTGACTCACCATCATCAAATGCAAACTCAATCGAAAAGAAGAACAGATGGAGTTCGACGAAATACTCTACAAAGGACTCAAACATATCATTTAACCTCCCATAGTGATTACAACCAACATTTAGAGAATATGACAGATGGATATCGACCTCCATTACCAGTATATCAACACAGATCTCAACCAGACATACAAGAGCAACCTGGTGATAGAAATCATGCACCGATAGAGAGAGTGGCACCAGTACCCAACTCTCTACCTTTACGTGAACGTAACTCTATTAGAAATCCATTACACATGCAGTTGCAAGTGTCTACGGATGATTATTTAGACGAAAGAAGACTGTATCCAGATGCTATGAGCCCGGTAAGCCAAATATCAGGCTATTCTCATAATTTTGACTCTGTTAGCATGAACAAATTCTCTCCACTTTCCCCTTCTGAAAATAAGGTTAAAGAGAAACAGTGGTATGAAACTTCATTGGATTCCCCAACGAAAGAAGTTCCTTTACTGAAGAAGAGTTCAAGTATAAAACGAACACCAAGTATAGGTACTTCTCAAACATATGAGATAATGATAGCATCAGGGCGCCATTCTGCAATGCAGAGTCCAAACCAAATGTCTCATAGTCCACCAGTACTGTCACCCAGTGCCGTGTCACTGGATTCACCTAAAAACTTAACTGTTATAGAGCAGGGTAAATGTATTCCATATAGAGAAGAAACAAAGCCATTTGAAATGTCTGATTTTTATAAATACTCAACTAAGTTTCGACAAAATACTGCTCAAAAGGCACCTCCACCCAATCCTTTGCCAAACATGAATACATTGTACAATAAATTGCCTATGGAATTGCCTCAGTACAGCCAGGAACACTGGCATGGACAAACAAATTAAGTTAAAAAAAACATTTGCAACAATAATTGAGATATTCAGAGGATGGAAGTTTGCTTAAGTTATTTTTTTAATCTGTTCTTGTAACTACAAACAATCTTTTTTATTGCAATTGCCAATAACACACTTTGATTTTAATATTTTTAAGAACAAAACTTATAGCTCAGTATACAATCATAAAATTTCTTTATTGTAATGGCAAGATATTAAAAAAACATGAGTTTAATACATCCTGTATAAATTAAGTATGACTGAGTAGCTTGCATTGAAAACCTGTTCATCTCCTCTATTGTTGCAGAAATATAATTTAAGTCAATATAAAATGTTGCCCAATATTTATATGAAGTTAGTGCTTAGTTTAGGATGCATGCAATTTACTTTTAGTATTTAATACCTTTTAGTTAGTTTTAGTAATTTATGTAGCTAGCTACATCTGGGTACTTATTATTTGGAATTTTATTAGATCTCTGTCTTTTTCTTTTCACATAAACTGTGTTTAATTCTATTTTAAAGAATTCATGTAATTTTTAAAACTTCAAATTATTAGGGCTTGCAGTCTTTTCTTTCCTTGCTAGAATGGGCAAAAAACATTGATTTAATAATTGTTTGTTTTCATGGTTTTTAATAGACATGAAATTGATATATTTGGTTTAAAAAGTTAGATTGATATATTTGATTACAAAAGATGGATTGTACTGTGATAATAAAGAAATTCAAACCTGATTAATACTGACAATTTTAAATAAAATTATTTATATAGAAGTATTAATTGCATTAATAGAAAAAACAGCTTTTTAAGTACTAAATAATAAATGATGTACAAATTACCTAAACAAAGTGTTGCCAATTTTATTTGTAATTTGTTAGATTCATAGGAATCTCAATTGTAACACAATACCATTATGTAATATGTTTCATAACACACACATTATGGCTTTTCCTTGTAATTTAAGATAGGTAATAATTATATTTTATTACTGTGAATGTTGCCAGTTAATTGTAAATTAAAATTAGCATTATAAGGTGGGTGTCACAGGTTTTAAAAAGAATTGACAAATAGTTTTTCTTATCTGTGAGTTTATATTGCAAAAGTATTGCTTATATCAAATACGGAATAGTGCATAATGTTTGCATTCTAAATAAGTGCCTATATTTGGGAGTAAGATCACAGCTCTTCAACAGTATTTGATTTCAAGAAAATCACTTGTTACTTTTCTGTATTTTTTCAATGTCACAAATTAATATGGATGAATAGAATGTATTTCTTCAATATTTTTGCAAAGGACTTCAAAAGTCAAACTGCACCATAAAATCTTGAAAATAAATCTTGGAATAAAGAAATTCCTACAATTGTTTTAAATACTTAGGTTTATTATTTATCTATATATGTAATATATGTAATCCTGTGATTCCGACCGAAAATGCGTCTAATACAAATCGGCATTTATAATACTGATCGAATTTGTAAGTTCTAAAAATGTACAAACATTATGACTGATGTAATTTTAAGCATTTAATAAGCCTTACAATACTTGCCTTAACAATATCGTCCAATAAATTTCTCGATTTACACCAATAACTGCAAAATGATGTCTACGATAGGTCTTAGAGGCCAATATTTGCTGTAGATATTCTTTTAAGATAATAGCTGGCCCAAGTCGTGAGTGCAACTCTCATTGGTCGGGTTTATGTTGCTCCTGCTGTCGCTTAACAGCGATTGGTCGTCGACAGTCAGGTAGTGTATTGGGTACGCGCCTGTCGGGTTGCTATACTTTGGCCAAAAGTGTATAAATACCCCCAACTTTGTTCTTTTGTGCTCACGATTCGTGACGCCAATTATATGTACTTAGTAGGTAATCAAAATGATTTGTCGAAGATTTCTATCGTAGACGAGTTGTTGATTACAGTCTGAAATGTTTTTAATAAATTGGAATATATTTACTATAACAATTGGTTATTGTATTGTGAATGAAACAATTAAAGAGGGTAGTTAAAAATTGCCTATTTTACTTCTATAGAGAAGAATATTTTTGTACTTTGCGTAGGATAGATGTTCGAAATTTTAGGTTTAAATGTATTAGAGAATAGAATAAAATTTTATTGTCGAAGCAATTTTTTTTTAAATTTACCTATTAAATTTACTTGTTGCGGTGTTGAATGACTCTATAGCCTGGTTGGTGTTTGGTTACGGGTTGAATGTCGGGGTAGGCATGTGGCCCTCTGAACTTTTTTTGGGAGTTATGTACATATGTTATTTGTGTTATTCCTGTTCTCCATCGGACCAGGTTATGGTAATGCAGAGGTAAATAGGAGAAAAAAGTAAAAGATTTATTTACTTTTATACCTACTTCTTTGTATAATTTATTTCGCCTTTTTTTAATAAAAAAATAAAAACAGGTGTTGGCACTTTTTCGCCGTAAGACGGCTACCCAAAGTAATGCAATGGACATTATGAATAAAACAGTGTTTATTATATTTTGCTTATTTTTAATGAAATTAATGAGATCATGTTTCGCGATGTTAAAAAAAAGTGAGAAAATTACATTGGTACAAGTATACAAATAAAGTAATATAAGTATGTATTAGGCATGTAACAAAAGACTTGAATCAATAACAAACATATGAACAATAAAAATGAAATAAACAATATTTCCTATTCATCGGTCATAGATAAAGACACAAAATTAATATATTTGATTTTTCCTGCGCATTTGTTCTAGCAGTGCATACAGGAAACGCCTTCCTTGAGGAATGTCTGCGCCGCGGTTGTTGTCATCACCTACAAAAATGAAAATTGAAATGTAGCTACTTGCTAATCTACAGTAATATTATAGGGAGAAAAGATTTGATTGTTTGTTTGTTTGAATTGAATAGGCTCCGAAACTACAGGACCGATTAAAAAAAAACTTTTACCATTAGAATCCTACGTTATCCCTGATTAAAATAGGCTATATTTAATACGAGAAAAAATAGGGATCCGCGTGAAAATTTCGACATTGTAATCCCAACGTGTGAAAAAAATACTAAAAAAATCTTATGTCCCGTACGCTGCGGAAATGATTGACAATAGAGCAAAGTGATGTACTACAGTTTTATAGAGGATATCAATATCTACA
>DWJZ01001283.1:0-24301 GCA_018249125.1 Asbolis capucinus
TATATAGCCTATATCACTCCGTGATAATTTAGCATTCTAATGGTAAAATAATTTTTGAAATCGAATCAATACTTTTTGAGTTTATTCGTTACAAACATACAAATCTTTTCGCTTTATTATTAGTGTGGATTAACTAAGGTCCGCTCTCGGCTTCGCTCGCGGGGAATCTTGTCGTGCCTTGCCTCGCCCGCGTGGAAATAAAAAGTAGCCTGTATTATTGCAGACTACAATCTATCCCTGTACAAAATTTCATTCAGATGCGTTTATTAGTTTTTGCGTGAAAGAGACAACAAACATCCATAATAGATTTCTCACAAAATTTCGCATTTGTAATTAAAATTGTTTTTAATAGCACACTACTGAGCACAGGTCTCATAATTGAGAAGGGCCTAGAACATACTTCATCACGCTGCGCTAATGAGGATTGGTGAAGGGGTTAGTGACCAACTTATGAGAATTTTTTTATAGGACATAGCTTCGCGACTGCCAACTAAAAATAACAACCGGGATTACAGCTTTACGTGCCCTCGGAGGAACGGAAACGATTAAGAATAGTTACCACATATGGTCATTCATCTTCCTAACGAACGCGCCCGCTGTTAATTTCAATGAACACGATCAACGCATACTTGACATAGCTTGACATACCTTGACAATAACTGATGAATTTTAGGATTTTCCACGAAAATTCATTAAAAATACATTTTCATAACCACTCATTTATTGCTTTTAGGAATTGAAACCCTAAACTTATAATATAGCAGTTTGTACTAAATGTACTGTTCCTTAAAACTGTACTTAAAATTATTTTTAGAGATAATGGCTGGCTTTGTTCTGAAATCAAATACATAATATGGATTAATCTTGAGATATTTTTATTAACAACGCATCTTTTTGAATATTTTTTTTTCTAGTAAGTACTGTCGATCTTATGCTCTAAATTGATTGAAAAATACCTACCATATTAAGAAAGTGAACATCAGAACTAAGCCATTTAGATCGACTGCTTTACTTTTACATCAAAATTAAAATATCTTTAATAAAAAAAGATTATAGAGCCATAATCAACGAAAGTTTACAAAAATGGAAAAATACGTTTGCAAATAAAAATAACAGCATAACACATAGGCTGGGATTGGAGCCAAAATTTTCATAATAAATTTTAATCATGACAAAATATTTCATCATATAACAAATAATCATGCACCAATAAATTTCCTTTAACATAAACATGAAAATACTCAATTTATAATACATTAAATTATGACAAAACAATATATTTCTTTATTAAGATAGCAATTACAAAAAAAAACAAACTTACATAATATTTTGTGTTTTCTGCATCTCTCAAGTGTGAAAATGAGGTTTAGAATTAACAAAATTCTTAAACTGCTAAATGAGTAGCTAAAATAAGTAATGAACATATATGGAATGTTGTATATTAAAAAAATATTCCATTATTTATACATACACATACAATACTTTATACACAAATGTATGAATAATAATAAAATGCAAGTGTGTTTTTATACATAACAGTGCCTAAGATCTTACACCAAATTACGAAAGAAAATATAATACATTTACAAATTGCAAACAGCTTACAAATATCGTCGAATAACTACGTACATGTCATTTGTGGCGGTTGACATTTTGATGTTATTTTGACATTGACATTTGTCATTCGCTAAAATACCGTCGTACCGTCCAGTTAATCAAAATAGCAACAACCCCGAATCTATCTTTCGGTAACAGTACTTCATTTTACTATACTGTAAGACCCACTTTAGATTGACTTGGTGTTAGAAGTTATGCGACGATATGCTGTCCTTTTCTCCATAAAGCTTGCACACGGAACAGTGAATTGTCCATTAGCCACACGCGCTACTAGTATTTAAGAACGGAGAATAGACAAAGAGAACAATAGTTTTTTTTTCAATCAAAATATTTAAATTACTCAGCCACTAATACAAACCACGGCAAACAAAACTAGTCCTTACTTCCATAAACATATTTTAATTCTTACTTTAATACTGGACTCCGTTTAGCCACTTACTACAATATGATCATATCAACCACTTAGTTATAAATACAAAAATGTCTTTATTTCAAGCTCCTTATAAATAATTCTATTTGGCCCTAGCAGTATGTCTATATAGTGAGAAAAATAGCACTAATCAAAAAGAACATACATATTGCTAGTAACGAGGTTTCTTTGCAACAAATTAACCCCATGCCTCCTTAGTTTAATCTACATTTCATTGGAGGTAATGAACAAAATATATAAATAAATATTTAATATAATAGACTAGGTACTTAAATAATATTAATATAATAAATTTATTTTACAATCAACATCAAAGTGACTTCTTTCTTGAATTACAATAACACAAATTATCATTAGGAACAGCACCAAAGTAATTTGAATTAATTAAATAAACATAATAACATCAAATATGTTGAATCCACAACTAAAAAATATATGTATAAATTTACTTTTTATTTATATTAATACAATAACATTTTGGTAACAAGTTTCGTCCCATACATTTTGGCACGACCAAACAGACATATTGTGTGTTTTATATTATATCTACATATACTAGGGATGTTATGGAGCTCCGTAACCGAAACTATCCGATATCCGAAATAAAAATATATCCGTAACCGTATCCGTTACAAAAGTTTCGGATAAGGGTATATGTTACGACGTTAAATAAAATATGTTACGATAGGTTTTAATATAATACACCACCCGCGCCATGTGAATCTTGCATGTTTATTATTTCTAGTCATAACAAAACCTCATTCCTAACTTGTGATTTTATTTAATTTACGAGATCTAGCCATAACCGAAACTAACGGATCATTCGAAATAATTACATATCCCAATTAATAAAATAATTAACCGTATCCGAAACCGTTATAATTTTATTCCTAGATCCATATATAAATCCCAAATTTCATTTCCATAACATCCCTGATCTATACTAATATTTCCATTACTAGGACTATAAAACTACCCGCGACATATGTTGAAGTCTTGCATTTGAAAATATTGTGATACTATGTGGCGAAAAGATAAAACTGTATTAATCTGTGCTCTTAACTGTTAAAAAAGGTAAAAATTGTGCAATGAATTCATACAACACTATTTCAAATAATTATCGTTGAAGTATCCGTTTATAAAATAAGTGTATTTATCAAGACAATCTATTTACATTATAAAGAGATGATAGATTATAAAATGTTCTATAAGCGCAAAGAGATACCATCGATATTTCTATTCCTTTATACTTGTGCAAAATAAAAAAAAACCTTTTAAACTGACTGAAAAACAGCATTACCTCTTATAATGTAATATATCTGGCAGGCATTACTTTATTTAAAAATATATAAACAAATCTTTTGTTTATCTATATACGAAAAACAAACTTAACTCAATGACGAACGGAATTTTATAATGTTCAGCGCCCTGTTTTGATTCCCCAGTACAAACTCATATTTTATTTCCAGATATATTCGAAAATTATCTATTACTGTTTCATTTGTTTCAAAGAGTCTTTATATTATAACACGGTAATAAAAAATAAGAGCACCCCAAAAATTTTATTAAAAATCTTAAATCCTGTAATAAATTTAATAGTTTTCGTTAAGTTTGCATATTACTAAAGAAAGTCAAGCAAAGATTTCATTTGAAGCAAATTCAACTTAAAAAGTACATTGGTGTAGAAACTGCATTAACCTAAATATTTATATATTTTATTTAACTAACATATTAAAAAAACAGGGGCAAGATTCATTTAGTCGCACAATAGCTGCATTTTTTTTAATTTTGTCTCTATTAAAATTTACTACACATAAACACTGCCAGTTCGAAAACTAACTACGAATACCGTAGACATTTTTCTGTTATTAAAAACTACCTCGCTTCGTCTGGAAACCTAAACCATTTCTCAAATATCTTTCACATACAGACGTTGGTCAGAAACAATCATATTATATGTATAAGAACGAAAGAACTAAAATATGGGAAGTGTTATATTCAACATAGCAAGGGTTTTTTGTTTATTAAACACTCAAGTATAGTATTTGGAATGCATTTAAGTAGCTGCATGTTCTTTTGATATATAAAGGCCTCTGAGTGAACGAAACCACAGCATTTTAAAATTTTGTTCATATGTGAATGATATTTTCAAATATCTTTTACCGAATTTCAAACTGAACGAATGTTCTCTGCGTACAAAATCATTAAAAATTATGCAAGCCTATTATAATATTATTATTAATTTTCTACCCACAGAATGTTCCGAATTCCGTAATCAGTTATGAAACAACCATTGGTAATCCCAGTGCATTCTACACAGTAAAAACGAAGACAAAACTGACGATAAAATAGATTTTTGTATGTCTAACTGTACTTGGGTGCCATTTACAAAATCCTATGACGTCATTCTCAAGACAAAAGCGGTTAGATATTACACCACATTGATATTCCTACCATATTTGGTACCTGACTAAAGCATATTACACACTGCATTTAAAATCAACGGTGTTTCTAATAATACCTACTAACAAATCTAATTATTTATACATACCCACGAAGAATATATTAATTTGAACTACATATCGCCAACATAGTTCTTAATAAAATATTGAATTTCTTAACGTTAACAATGGATTTGGAGTTTTTATAGATTGGAAATTTTGGAATAGAAAGCGAAGAAATAACCTACAATAGTTTAAAAAGTTTAAATTACTAAATAGTATTTGTATAATAGTTGATAGAAGAATTGTTGTAACTCAAGTATATAAATAAGAAGACAATATTCCTCAATATCCTGCAAGTACTAAGAAAGTTATTAGAATTTGTTATTCTCTAGCACAAGAAGATAAACAAGGTTTTAATATTTGAAGAAGAATTGTGTTGTTAAGAATATAAGTCATTTAATGTTGTATGTTGACTTGATAAAGTATGACTTATTAAATATATACATATACATAATAATCCTCATGTAATTATCACATACAGAGAGTATTATAGCATATTTACCGATGTAATTACATACAATAATTTCTTTGTATCATACATTTATATCGTTTTTTTAACTAAGTTTATGAACACATTCACTATATATGTTGAAATAGAATAAAATATGTTCTTCACAATATCTCATACAAATCACATTGTCGCTAATGTGCTCAGGGCCTTATTATTATTTTAGCACTTACATTCTTTGGTTACGCACAACAGTACAAGAATCAGGCCAATTTAACATATATTAAAAAAAACATGTTTAAAAATTTAAACTTGGATCAACACAAAATGGCACGTCAAATTGGCAATTTGAATTTAGAACAACACAAAATTGTCCAGCATATAAACAACAAAAGATAATGAAAATAGGTTTTATTTTATTATATAACAAATCTATTTTTTTATAAGTGGTAAACGAATCCAACTTACTGAAACGTTCTGAAATTAATTTCTGTAGTGTAACCAAATAATATAAAACAATCGTGCTACATTCTTAGTAGTCATTAAACAAATTGTTGCCAGACTAAAAAAAATACGGACAGCTTAAATTCCATCTCATTATTCAATCCTATATTAAACCCTGTTTATGTTATTGTGAACTATGTTATTCTAGTTTTATAGAAGTCTTAATAATACGACAAAATCATTTTGTTTACATAATATATACAAAGCATTTATTTTTACTATCTCGTATTTTAATATGACTTTAATAATTTATATCTTTATAACACTGACCGAATATTTGTCTTATTATTACAACTTCTATACATAAGTTTAAACTAGACGCAAGAACAAATAATGCACTAAGAGTTTTCACCAGAATTGGGTAATTCTGTGTCGCAAATATAGCAACACCTAGTTCTGCAAATTAAATTCGACACCTGAGTCACTGTCTCTAATAAAGGACGTACCTCACAGCTTGTATCTTATTTTTTTTTAATAGTTTAATGTTTCTAGTAGAGATAATCCAGTCTAAAAATGCACCTACAAAGTCCTTACCCACACATGCACTACAACGCTTCCTGTGACGTTAAAATGACGTCACAATGCATCACTGAAAACAAATCTTTTGCACGCACACAAACTGTCCCAATAAGTATTTTCTTCCACACATACAAATCAAGGTGTGCATTTTTAGACTACAACATCAATTACCTTGCGTTGCCTAGTTGAAATGCCGTGTGCCGATATAGTCCGCCTACAGCTAGCTCACGGGTCACGTCACTGCGTCACGGACGTGACGTCATGGATCACGTGTCACGTCACTGCCACGTGACGGCGGTGGCGTGGTGCCGCTTCGAGCACCGCAGCCAGCGCACGCAACGGGAGTTCGCGTGCTACCTGCGCCGCTGCGCTCGGTCCGCTCGCCGCCGTGCTGCGGGAGCAATAATTATCACCATCATCATCACCACCATCGCCATCATCATCAAAATCACCAATATAATTTGAACCTGTTAAAATAAACGATCTGCTTTACATCATTGATCAATCTACCAATCAGCCTTTGACCTCTGAAAAAAATCTGACCCCCGGAGTGGCCACTAATCTTCAGCAGTGTGCAGAACTGGACCAGTTTAGTTAGCTCCAGGCCTCCTCAGTAACGAGGAGAGTCCCTTAAAACTCTACAAAGCCCTTTATAAAAGTACCAACGAGTCCTCCTTAGTCCTGAGGACACCGCGTAAAACTCACCAAGATCAGCGCCCGCATCGGCCGGCGGCTTTAACCCCTATTCCCTCTTCTTGCTTCTCTTCTTCCCCGCGCGCTTGCTGTAGTTCTGCGCGAGGGCATTCACTATGGACACCACGAAGTAGAATACCATAGCCAGGACAAACTTCTCCAGCATGCTCGACAGCACCGAACCTTGGTTGTCGGGCATCGAGGCGTTTTTGTGCAACCTGGACTTTTGGTTGCGGAGGAACTCGAGAAGTGGTGCTTCTAACTTCGGCCCCACGTATGGGATCTTCTCTACCCAGGATAGGACTTGCCTGGAAACAATGAGTTGGATATTAATAATAAAGAAGTATCTTTCAACAACTCACATACGGTCATCTGACCCCAAACTAAGCTGTCGCTTATACTATGGTGTTCAGACAACTGATAAACATACATATTTTTAAATACCTACTTATATAGATATTTACACCGAGACACAGAACAATCGTTCTTGCTAATTACACAAAAGTTGGACCTAGGTGGGAACCCACGACCTTCGACGTAGTCAGGTTCACTGACCACTAAACCAACCGGCCTGTCTTGTTTATTGTGTGAAAATATGACCGCGAGAAAATAATAACGCGAAGTCAAAATATTTCGTAAACGAATACCAAAGTAAAAAAATAGGACAAAAAATTATCATACACAAATTACCAGATCACTTTCTTTCAAAACAAACATAAATACTCATGCTGACTTACAGCTTTCTAGCAATAATTGCCTATCTTTATGGTCGTTGATGACTTTATCCGTTCCTAAGTACTAAATTTGTAATATATTCTGTGCTAAGGAGCTATTTAAGTAATAATTAACTCAAGAGTGTGGTAATAAAGCTCTCTGCATTAGATTGCAGACGAATGGACATAACAAAACTAATAGGGGTTCTGAATTTTCTAACAAATTTTAAAAGCCTTAACAAATAAAGTACAATTATATAATTACCAATTCTTACAACGGAAACAGTACTCACCCAACCAAGGTTTCGTTAAAAGCTATGATGACGAACATCTTCTGTATATGCATCTTGATGACAGCCTTCCCAAGGAGCGTGGCCCCGAAGAAAGTCCAGAAGGGCACGAGGAAGTGGCCACAGGTCAGTCCCGCCAGGTCGAACAGAGGATTGGGTATAGACGCGCACGCCAGGATACCAGCGAAACCCACGCGCTGGACCAATTTCTGGACTATCTCTTTTGCTCTGGAAACAATGGGTTTTGACTGACTTAGAAAAAAATCATCGAAAGTTTTTGAGTATCAGGGGGCACGGAAATATCTCCGCCAAGACCGTTTATCTTATCTCATTTCAGGCCATTTCGACTCATTTGTAACTGAGGAAATAACTACAATCCAAAATTTTCAGTGATTTACTGGTGCTCTTAGTGTACTAACACTAAGATTATACGGTATTATTACTTCTTAAGTGTTTTTAAGCCGCCCAATGCTCTCTGATATGGCCTAACGATTGCTAACTACAACAACCGGGAACGACAACTTTACGTGCCCTCCGAAGCACGGTGGCGCTCATGATATTTTCACCACTAGCGAACACCACCCTCCTACCGATGCGCCTGCTGTTGCTTAACTTTTTCGATCACTTTCAATCTAAACAAACTGCCGGGCTATGAAAGGCAGTACGGCAATAATAAAAATATACATTTATCACACAAGATTCACAAAAGAAGATAAAATTCAATTTTATTCAATGTCATGACATAACTTACCTGCCAGTTCGCGAATCATCATTCTGCGCGAGCTCAGCCACTCCACCACCCGAGAGTCGCGCCGCCCTAGCCATGAAGTAGGGCGGGAGCTCGCCCAGGGCGGTGCCAACCCCCCACATCATAGACTCCAGCCGCACCTTGGCCATTATACTCCATATCGACACACTGCCCGGGTCCAACTCCGAAGGGCAGATTATACTGGAAATGTACATTGAGGCTGTCTAAAACATTTTTCATGTTAACATACGTACAGATCATCCAAAACACGTTATAATTTAAGGTAAAACTAGCTGGCATCGTGGTTATGTGTGGTTTGATACATCTTTGATTCAAGTAAAATATTATTGCGATCTGAAGATTTTTACAAAATTATTCGTGATGCTGTTTAAATTTTATTTTCACTAAAGGATGGGAATTAATAATGAAGGAAATTCAATACAGTCGTAGATTCAAAGTTAAATTTTTTTAGTACTACTACTGCCATCTGTAGTAATGTTTACATACTAATGTATTGGGACATACGTCATACACACCAAATAATTGTAGTTTTGATAAAGTTCCACTTTAAAAAAATTCACTCACATTAAGAAGTTCTTTTTGCAAGTTTTTATTTAACTTGCAGTGTATGTTTGTATATTACTACATTACTTTGTTGGGGTTGAATCTTGCAAGCATAATAAGATCCACTTCCTCTTACACTACAGACCTGAAATTTCGCATAAAGTTTCCATCCTGATGACAATGCGTTTTTATGATAACCATGACCTGATACTACGTCCAGGATTGGCTCCTGACAAGGGAACTCCTCAATGGTTAACACCAAAGGTATATGATTTTGTGTTTCTTCGTATTAGGGCTCATTAATTGTTTGTATTTTTAAGTATTAATAAACCTTGTTTTCGAATACGTTCGCCAGCACGCAAAACGGATACTCACTCATTCGGATACGGCGGCTCGGGGAAGTTGAGCGAGCCACACTCATACGCGGCTAGCGTGACCCGCGCTATATGCGGACCCAGGTAGAGTAGAAAGGTATGCAAACCAGTCCCCAGACCCACCGAGGAGCAGACACCCAGCACCACCCACCAGCCCCACCACGCTAACGTGGACACTATTAACTGCAACGTGAAATTGCAATTCAATTAAAGAGCGAAAAAAAATCATTTATTCAAAGGAGTTACTTACTAAATATTATAAATAAATATCTCAGGACAACTCGCACACGGCCATCTGATCTCAAACTAAGCACTCTTGCTTGTAATATGGAGATCAGACAAATGATAAACATATATATTTTTATTTTTATAAGTATCTAGACATATATAGACATAGAACAAACATTCCTGCTCATCATAAAAAAAAATGTTCTGGGCCGGGAACGAACTCACAACCTCCGGCCTAGAGGTCAGGTTCACTACCCACTAGAAAAAGGGGTCTGTCAAGCTACACGTTTATATATTTCTAACAAGATAATAATAGAAATTAAAAAAATATATACAATAATAATAACAGCATCCTCCGCAAGAAAAAATACATAACATCAGCTCTACTCGGACTCGTTGGCAGTGCCGTCCCAGGTCATAGGTAATCGTTTAGGGCACGGATCGGCAACCTTCTCTTACATGAGGGCCACAAATGTCCTAAGGATATTGGCGCGGGCCAAGTTTGATGTGCCTTCGGGAGGTTCACCAGAAACAACAATATGCGTCGCGTAAATCGGAACTACGCGGGCCAAACCGTAATGGCTTGCGGACCACATGTGTTCCTCGGACGGCAAGTTATCGACCCATGGCATCACGTCATGAAAGGTATGGCTGATTGAACACCCACGTATTTTTAATTGTCTAGAGCGTTGTCGTACGGCGTCATAATTTCGAATTTCTTTTTTAAGACCGAAACTAGTTTAAAGTTTATTTAATATGGACGGGGGGGCGCCCGTCCCATATGCATCGACTGCTTAGGGCGCCAAATAACTTAAATAAACGGCAACGCAAGAAGATAGAGTCAGTACGATTTCATTGACAAAGATCGAATGTTAGTACATTAGAACGAGACAGAAAGTAAGCGATAGAAAAGGATGACCAGCGACCAAGATGGCTCTTACGGTTTGTGGTAAAGACAAAAATACACGTGGCGTTGTGCTGCGAATATATTGAAAAGAAAACATTTAGTCCCGTTAGCATGCGTATATCGGGTAATATAACATGTTATTCTTACATGAACGTACGCCTGATGTGGTCCGCTGACGTAATAAGATACAGCGGTGCCAACCGTCACGAGGACCGCAGCGAGCGCCAGTAGCTTGTATGCTAGTAACCTGAAAAATACGAGGATATTCATTTAACATAATCGCATAATCTCATAACCGGTCACTAAGATTCTTAGTGTGCGTTTGGCATGGACGTTACTTAGTTTCCTGCCGGCCTAGCCTGATATAGTTGATTAACATAGGCGCCGACAATCAACTCGGGCAACTTTACTGGCCGCCAACGTATAACATAAAAATAACAACTCATTACCAGAAATCAAAGCCCTTCGATGCGCAGGCAGACTTAAACAAAGCCCATAGTGTAAATTCAGTGGCCAGTGTAGAGTACTTACTAATTTCTGCCCGCGACTTCACCTGTGTGGTAGGCAAGTTGATAAAAAGTATGCCTATGTGTTATTCCAGTCTATAATCTATCTCTATGGCAAATTTCATCCAGATCGGCTCAGTAGTTTTTGAAAAGCCACGTGAAGGAGTAACAAATATAAAACCTCGCAAATTTTCGCATTTATAATATAAGCAGGATAAAAAAAGAAGAAAAAAAAAGTCTCTTATTAGAATTCGAGAGATTGTTAGATCGCCAGACGACTCATATCCCAGTGGAGATGGTTTACCTTTTTGACCGGCAACATCATTGATATCTTTATTACCCCCAATGTGCATGGTCATCGTTGACCACGCATGACTCGTTTGCTCATTTGTCGGCTATTCCTATAAAAAACATTTACCTTTGCAATCCTGCCGAGCAGAGTATAAACAATTCCCGGAAGAAGTACTCCAGGGTGGTGAGAGGCCGCCGCCAGAGCACCAAGCTTTCTGTATCCATCGGGATCGATTTGCTCCTGTAATTCAACGAACATTCTATTTAATATAATCATCATTGCAACCCGTAACTATCCCACCACTGGGCTCGCGTCCCACTCACAATGTATACAGGTCACAGTACACCATTTGAGAACCTTTGTGAAAAAATCTCACTAGTGGAGGCTTCGTGATCTGTGACAAATGATGTCACAAATGTCCCAAACACTTGAAAGAAATACCGGAATCCTATTAACCGAATTAGCGTTGGGCGTGAAGGACAACAGAAAATACATTTGTCTGAGGTCGCCGGTTATATTAAATCTATGGTCTGATAATAAGGCCTTTAAAAATTAAGAGGTAAAGGCTGTTTAGTTACGATTCCCGAACGTTATTAGGGGATAGTAAGAGGGTATGAATTTAACCAATTTCATTTAAAAATTCTGTAAAGAAAAAATAATAAATTCCACTAAAATGCAGTGTCATGAGACCACGATTTGTTACGACGTACAAAATATTAAAAATAGTACCTACATCAATTTGACGATTTATACTCGGTCCAAATCGATCAAAATCGATCTGGAATTTTTGACATATTAATTCGTCAAGTTTGTACGAACTTCAAATTTAATTTACCACCGAATGTATAGGAGTCTGGTTTTTAATAGACTTTATAAAAAACAACGTTTGTATAATTCCATATCGAATTTACCACCGTATATAGTTCTGTATTTTAATAGACTTTATAAAATACCACGTAGTAAAGTAATTAAACACTTCACCATAAAGATATTTACCGTTTCGTGTAAAATAAAATTTCACTTGAACGTTGTTGTCGACCATTCAGTATCGACTTCTTCTTTCAAATGACTTACAGACACGGTCGTCCCGTGTCTGATGCGATGTTAAACACGCAGACGTTAAACAGATCGTTTAGAATACAGGTCATTCGTGATTGATTCGATGTCAATACGAAGTTATTCCAAACGAAAAACTTGTGATCTGTTCATACTAAACAACCTCATCAAAGCAATGCTTTGATCTTTTAATAAAAATAAATTTTACAGTAATGGCGACAGGTTTCGTGTAAACCGTCTCATTTAGAGCTCCGTACAAGGACAACTCATGGGCCGGCGATTTTCGTCGATTCTAATTGGTCAATCGAGTTATGCTTCGATCAATAATACAATTCGATGTCGATCAGCGAATAAATGTGTCTCGATACATCAGCTCACTTGAAATCTAGGCTTTACTTTTGTTTAGTTCTTTTCAAATAGACATTACACAGACACAAAACTAGCCACCATGGGATAGATCAGAATCTCTACACCAATCCGCACTGGAGCAGCGTTGTAAAATATGCTTCAAGCCTCATCAGGTATCGGCTCGAGGAAATTGTAATAGAAAAAAAACTTTTTTCACAAAATGTGTTTTATCGAGACCTCGATTAAACAGCTAAAAATAAAACATTTTTTCTGTTCCTTCGTAAACCGAATTGTTTAGGAGCTTTAATATAAAAGCTTTCCCGGGCTTTCCGAGCCAAGATTATTATCGGCACCGGCTGGTGGGCTATCCTCATTGCCAATATGTCAATTATAATAAAATTATACTCGAAAGTAGAGCGTATCACTAGGGCGGTTATATTAAAAATAACAAATTAAATATACAACTGCTACAGAAATTAAAAGATACGTATACCTACTAAAATAGATTTTACGAGTGGCTATACTTGCTGAATTTTTCCCGGGTAAATATGTAGGAACAGTATGTCTCGAAAAATATTGATTGTTTAAAATTTAATATTATAATGACCCAATTGATTTATCAATATCAGTTTTCTACCCAAAAAAAAAAGTAAATTTGCTATTATCATTATGTCACCGCTGGCCTGTGTCGTAAGCAAGGATAGCCGGTTAGAATGATTTCTTGATTTTGTGGTCAACCTGGGTTGGAATCTTATGTGCACCGTTTTTTTAAAGTTATGACCGTGTTTGAAAATATATTCCTTCGATGAAGGAAAACACTGTTGATAAAGTGAACCCCACCCCCTAAAGGTCTCGAAGCTGTCAACATGGTAAACCCATGGCCCCTGGCATTGGCAAGAGACCCGAACCCAGCATTATACATGCCATGATGAAGCTTTTGTACTAGACATTCACTAAATTATTGTTGTATTTATTTGAAGCGTTCATAGGCCGACAGCTTCGATTGTAATAGGTAGTACTAGGAAAACTGTTATTTGAGGAAAAAATCCTCGTATTAGAGACATTAGATAGTGAGATGTTATTATCATCGTACGATTAAATTGTCCTTCACTGCTATCGGTACAATTAGCGACATTTTTCGCAATTTTAGGCTTTAAGTCTGTTATAGGTAGTGACAGTGTTATGCGAAGGTTAGTGTCTTAAACAGAACTTCCTGGGTTCAAATCCTGCAGCGCGCACCTTTAATTTTCAAAGTGTTATCAGAAGTTGATTATCTCTTGCTACGGTGAAGAAACATCGAGATAAAAGCTGTTCTCCTTAAAGTTATAGTCTCTTAATTTGGTCAACGTGGTGTTGGCTTGTACCCCTTACATTGTGAGAGGGACCCTAGCCCAGTAGTGAGACAGATAACGGTTGCAAAGACGAGGGAGGTGTCTCGCAGAGCACCTTGACCCGAGTCATAACAATAGGACTCTGCCCGATGAGTTTGCCACGGGTCTCATAAGATGTTTGGCCACTGACCCAGCTGACCAACGCCTAACGGGTATGCAAACTATTCTCCAGGTGTACGTAGCTGAGTTCTGTATCACCCAAGCAAATAAAACAAGTTCATTTTAGTTGTGTATTGACTATAAATATGGCTCTATTGGATGACAAGGTTGCCGACCACTGGCCCTGTGTAATATGACCAAACTAATACGAATAAAACGGTATTTACTGCATCGCTAGCTACCCCGCTTCTAAATTCGACCGTGAAATGTTTTTGTACAAACTTGTAAGTCAGTTAGCCATAAAAAGTGGACGTTTTTATCTAGGGTCCAAAATTTCTTGGACGCTTATTAATTACGAGTTTCATCTCGTGCAGTATCTATCAACATAGGGTCAAGGCCAACTTGATGCAATTGGCCATCGTCATTGACACGTGCACCGTCTAGGAAGCAGCAGTTGGCGACTAGGAACAAAAAAATTGGCACTCCTTTTAAAAGGCCGTACTAGCACCGAGGGAATTATTATATTATGATTGCAACCATTACTGTCCTATTACTGGGCTCGTATTGCCTCTCACAATGTTGAGGGTATAGGCCTCAGACCACGACGAAGGCCAAGTGAGGATTGGTACGTCTATTCGTCCAAAACTTTCTGGGGAAACTCTCCGGATTACAGGTTTTCTCACGACGTTCTACTGATAGTGATAATTAACTTGTAACAACCGAGAGAATATTTCAATTGTAAGCTTGTTTCATTCTTTGTTCGTGACAGGAATATATAAATTAAAAAAAAAAACAAAAATAAATACCTGATCTCCTTGGGAAGTGAGTGAGCGATCCCGTTCCTCGGGCGCTGCTCAGAATCTGCTTGTACTGCGGCCGCCAGCTTGTAATACCCGAGACGGGCGAGCTGTAAAAAAAAATCGGATGTATGTAAGATATCCTTGCTCTGTAGACAGAAGACACCGACCTCAAATCGACATACGGCGCCATATAACAGCCGAAACGTAAAATGCAAATATCATGGACGTAATTAAAATTTATGAAAATAATATGTACTTTTCTGAAACATGTTTTTGTAGTGTTCATGTAAAATTTTATACAAGTAAAACCATTATAATTTTGGCCAATGTCCAACAGGCATCTACAATTCAATTCAGTAACTTCGAATTTAATTGTGAAAAACAAGTATGTTTTAATAGATATTTCATTCATTTATTTATAATATTTTATTCAATCTATAATTAGAAACAAATTACAAACTGAAGGACAAAGATTTTCTAGGCAGATAATACTGGTCCCTTTAATGTTAATATTAAGTCTATATTTTTATAACAATAATTCATAAACAGATATTAAAAAAAGACATTACTTTGCACAATATATAAGTAAAGCTTATCGAAATGAATTTACTACTAGACTTAATATGTATAATTAATTACGTACATTAAACAATCACTTCTATAAATTTATGAATCTATCTAAATATCGTAAAATCTACTAATAAATCAAGAAAAACGTACCACTAAAAATAACAAATACAAATATAACCAATACAATCTAATTATAAGAAAAAATATCTAAAAACTAATTAATAATTCATTAAGGTAACGTTTACACTTTTTTTACCATCGCACATCACATCAACACAGTGAATTTAAAGAAATTAAATAAGTCGATTATTTGTTAATACCAATATTCATAAATAATGGTGTTGTTGAATATATTTTTTATTCCAACAATCATATAAAATAGTAATTAAAATATCGTCAAAATTAGAAGTACGCAGCTGGCTTTGGACCCTAGACCTCCCGTTCGAGAGAACAACGTTCAAACCATTAGGCTATCACAGCTGCAAAACAACAGATTATATATAAAATCTGCTAAACTATGAAATTGTTTAGCTAACTATGTCAAGACCGCCAAAATACCGCAAGTTTTTCAATAAAGTATTATTATAATAAGTAATAAAATAGTGTAAACGCAACCTTAGCACTTACCCAATACAAAATAAGTTCTCAAACGTGCTATATTATGTACATCTAAATCGTGCATTTAGTGAAAATAATAATAAAAATACATGCAAATTGCGTAAAATTTAATTTACGAAATAATCAAATAAAAAAATTATTATAAAAAAAACAAATACGCTCACAGTTATTGGTAGTGTTATTAAAATAACAACATTTTATTGACAACCTTTAAAAAGTGTTATATGATATTTATGATTGAAATAACACGTTTTTGTTACAATGAAATATTAATTAACATAATTGGCGTCCTAATGCAATGTTATTAACAAACAAAATAATAATTATACATTTAGTGATTTAATGTTTAAACATTTTTTTATAAACAAACGGTTACCTGAAAAAAAATGCAAAACATATAACTAGAAGCGTATATATAAATTTTAGCATGAAAATGTATTATGAATTATGATATAATGCAGCGGTTCTCAAATACTTTGGCGACATACCCTCAATGAAAAATAAATAGTTTCACGGACTGTACAATACCAAAGTTTAGATTTTCACTGCAGAAATTTATTAATCAATATTTTTACTAATCTTTTCTGACCTGTAATTTATATCGTCGTATTTAGATATATTTTATTTTAATGTAGATACAGGTATACTACTCTACTTCTTTTATATTTTTTTATTTATATTTTTTTTTTCTATGGCCAGTATTTTTGCGGAGCCAATAAAAGCCATTCAGACACTAGAATGACACAAGAACACTTTGAGAGCAGCCCATCTAATACCATACGTAAACAATAAAAAAATACTTTATTCAAAGTTCTCTTTAAATGAAAATTATTATGATTATGAAGATTTTAGTAGCAGGTATAATATTTTTAAGAATGGAAGGGAATAGTTGATTAAAACGTGTAAGTTCCCACATTATAACATTTTTTTAATAATTTTAAATAATTTCCATCAATTGTTTCGTCGTTTGGTGGTTCTCTATTGGGTTATATATTATTATTCGTTATTCTGATTATTTTTTATTCGAAAGCTGGTGCTTGTCAGGACCACATAACGCAAGTCAGCAGTTTATTATAATAAACATATATTTTTTATTATTTTTATTTGTAATCGTACACCGCCCTCAACGGGAATCTATAACATCATGCGACCAGTTTCACTTTCATCCAGCAGACTCGCTTTTGACTCGACTCTCACTCATTTCACTTTCGATTGAGTGTAATACCTGTAATAGTTACTGATAGAGAAAATCGATTCTTTATCGTTGAAACATAAAAGTTAGTCAATCGGTTTTTTCCTGTATAACTGCTACTATGTAGTTCGGTTTTTTCCTGTATAACTGCTACTATGTAGTTGTATTCATACGAATTAATTTTTAACTGTTACGTTACTGTACGTTATTTAATATACGTTATTTATTTTTCTTAAAACGTAACAAATAAATATCACATAACAACTGAATAAATATCACACAACAACTCACACATGACCTAACATTTGACCCCAAACTAAGCATTTTTGCTTGTTTTATGGAGACCAGACAACATAAAAACATACATATTACATATTTATAACACATACTTCTTACTCATCACAGAAAAGTTTGTAGTAAAAACCGAGCCCACGACCTCCAGTAGTCAGGTACACTAACCACTAGGCCAACTGTCCAGTCGTAGGTAGAAAAATGACGTCAGTATAATAAAACAAACAGTAAAATGTATACCGGTATCTGTAACTTTTAACTCAATATCCTTGCAAATTATGTTTATTTCATAATATCATACTAATTTTGCAGCAATCTGATTGTCAAAGGCAGTAGGTACTATTATATGTTACATTTTGAACTACAAATATACAACTATATACTATACTATTTTACATAATTTCCTGTCGCACTAAAGCAGAATTATTTGAACCCACGCTATTAAAAAAATTACAACATTAACATTTTTATTGTAACGATGAAATGCGAACTGTAATGTAAGTACCATAGGGTTTAATATCAATTCTCCGTAGATATATCTTTCTTGTTATTCTAATTTTAATGCCCACTTCAGTATAGGCATTAATAATGTGCGGATTTTCTGTTGACCTCAATATTTTATCGATTAAAACTCAATGATTCTGCTACTAGGTTACCTTTGCTACTAGAAAGGATTTCCTATATTATAAAGGCGAAAGCAACTCTGTCTGTCTATTTCGCTTTCACGCCTATGCGGAACCGATTTTGATGAAAATTGGTACAGAGATAGACTGGAGACTGAACTGGATTTGTTCCAATTGTTGTATTTCCAGATTCAGTCGTCTAGTCAGGAAACAGAAGGATCTTTTAGAAATAGATTGTGCAGATATGGTAGATTATTGTAAAAAATAACCACGACAGAAAACAATAAAGGCATAGCTCTATAGAGTACTAACGGATTCTGTATTAGGACATGGCGAACCTATAGGGTTTCGAGTTTACTAAGGAACCCCAATTAAATGTATTATAAGCTCAAATCAAATAGAATCAAAACCAAGTTTTGGTAAGACTTCGCGTTAAAAGTGGGAATTTTCTTTTCCCCTTCGTACCAGATCTTATAGGCAGATCCGTTGTACATCCTATTATCACGATCAGGTGATATTAAAAATTCAAAGTGTACACGCAAGCGAAACATCTAATATGTTCATCTTGTTGACAACAGCTGACTTCTGTATTTGTGGCGCCCCTCCAAAATTGATGTACAAACAATTGCGGTACGTGCCTCTTGCGCAACTATGTCGAGGCACTTCCTTTGACTTGTAATTTCGACCTTGTTACTTAGACTTAAGACAGTATTTATAATAACACTGAAAAGCTGGTTGGTATAATGAAAAAGTACTGTATTAATTAGGCATTAAGGTTGATAATGACATAACAGAGCAAGTTCATTTACGGAAATAGCGGGGTGGCGTGATCAACGCGAGTGACAACCGCGTGCGCCGGTCCACTGACCTGCATTCAAATGATACTACGTTTGTCACTTCGTAGTACCTATAGATACTATTATTAGCTTTTAGCGTCTACGTCCTGCGTCGTACACCCCCCTTTTCACCTCCCGTACCCCTCACGTACCCACCCTTAGCCCCTTCTTCACCCCCACAGCCAACATCAAACAAACACAAAGTGTTATTTCGATAATGAAGACATTCCATCCCCTAATTCAAACCCCTCAGCCCTTTTTACGTAAAAAGTAGCCTATGCTTTTCCTCAACTTCTATTCTACTTCTGTACCAATTTTCATCAAAATCGATTCAGTAGTTTAGAAGTGAAAAGGCAACAGACGGACAGAGTGACTGGCAGACAGAGTTACTTTCGCATTTATAATATTAGTAATGATTGGTTCGAAACGTTCATAGCCTGCCGGCCTGTATCGATCTTAACTTATGATCACGAATATGAATCACAAATGATCGTGGGTTACGTAACAGCGAGCGCAGTCGGGGGTCAATGGGTGACAGCATAAAAACTACCGACACATGAATTGGCCACTGACTCCTCCACCAATAAGAACAGCGAGATGGAGTATACTCTGGACTTCCTCAGTATAAGGAGACACCCCTCAGTAATGGACTATTTTAGTATTTACTGCACATATTATGTTTGCCTTTATATGTATGACATATTATAGTGAATCCTTACTAATATTATAAATGCATAAGTGACTATCTGTCACCATTCACACCTAAACAGATTTAGATGAAAATTGGAACAAAAATAGACTAGTTCAAGTAATTGAGTTCTAACATAACAAGGCTTATTAAAATATTTAAAGACAAGCTTTAATTATTGATCCCTAATACAAAGAAATACACAAAACTTCATATCTATATCGTTAACCGTTGAAAAGTTCCCTTCTCTGAAGCCATACCTGAACGTAGTATCAAGTCATGCTTATTATAAATATATACATTGTCATCAGGACAGAAATTTTATGCAGAATTTCAGCTCCGTAGTGTAACAGAAAGTGGGCCTAATTAAGCCTGCAAGATTTGACCAGAAAAGTTAACAAACAAATATACTAAAATACTAATATAAAAACATACACTGCAAGTGAAATAAAAGCTTGTAAAAAATGTCATGGTCAAAAATGTATTTATTTAACAAGGAGGTTTAGGAAGAGATATAAGTAAAGGGGAATATAAATGAGAGGATAACAAACACACATTATTTTTAAGATTATGATTTAAAAAGTAACAGAATTGATCAGATGTCCATAATAAAAAGAGAAAAGATTTGAATTTTTGTGTTTCGTTACAAATATAAACTCAAAAAGATCCGATTTCAAAAATTATTTCACCATAGAATGCTACATTATCACTGCGTGACATAGGCTATATAAATATGTAGATAAATTGTATAAATAATATATAAAGATATTAAAATGATGAACCGGTGGGCACTCGGGCAATCGGGTAGCGGGGCGCGTGGTAAGCGGAGTGCGGGGTATATGAAAATGTATTAAATTAACCGTATCATACATTCGCAAGTAATTCACATATGGAATAGGGCAGCATTGTGGTCACAACCTACCCACGACCACGCGGACGAAGCAAAAGCTAGCATTAAATTTACTTAGCCTACGTTAGTACATCACTATTTAGCATAAACTATATAAAGCTAACTCAAACTTAAAATTAGTGATGGCCTTTAGTGGTAGTCCAGTAAAACGGACAAGGTAGGAAACATTTCTTCAAAGAATATTTCTCTTCCTTTTACCAATGTATGTGTAAATAACAACCCGAGTTTTACTTCGCAAAAAAGTTAAAGTAGACTCCTTCACTCGTCTCCGCTTTCATAACAAATTTGCTAACCAGGAAAAATATTTTTTTATGTCCCGGAATTATATTTATCCTGTGCTAATGGAATCCATTGTACACAGTTACGAAAGAATTTTCAAAATAGGTCCTACAGTGTTTGAGTCTATTCGTTTCAAGTTAATAAGAGTTCAGTGTTTCCGTTCGATTATAATGAGTCTTTAAGTCAAGAGTGAATAGGATGAATTAGTGCGGTTTACCATCTAAGAACACATCGCCACTTACCATCAGGTGGTATAGTGGTCAAGCTCGAATTTATAGTAAGTAAAAAAATTATATTACTAATATTTATTATATTATTAGTAATGAAATATAAACACAAGTTTTGCCTCGGGAAGGCCCTTTGAAGGAATCGCTTTGCTTAGAAACGAAATTGGCAAAATTATAAAATATCATGTACAAGAAAAATACTTTGAAATATCTTTTGAAACAGTTGTTTTATGAGGTAAAGAAAATAAAATATTATTTTGGAGCTTTCATAGCCCGGCGGCATTCGATTGTAAGCAATCGAAAAAGTTAACAACAGCGGGCGCGGTCGGTAGGAGACGGGGTGAAAGCTGGTGGCAAAAATTCCACAACCGTTATCGTGCTTCCAGGGCACGTTAAGCCGTCAGACCGGGCTATCATCGTTAGAACATCATCTAAACCCATCACGGCATCATCCATGGGTCTCTTCTCTGAATGAGAAGGTTAAGGCCATAGTTCACCACTTTGGCCAAGTGCGGGTTGGCAGTCTTCACACACCTTTGAGTTTTGCAAACCAGGCATGCAGGTTTCCTCACGATGTTTTCCTTCATCGTTAAAGCGAGTGACATTTAATTGCTAAAACGCACAAAACTCCGAAAACTCAGAAGTCTGCGCCCTGGGATTCGAACCCAGACACCCCGAGTAGACGGCCGAATTCTTAACCACTTATCACCACTTGAAATCTCAATAAATACATTAAAAGACGTTCAAGGTCATATTATCTCAATAAATACATTAAAAGGCGTTCAAAGTTATATTAATAACTCGGTTCAATCAATGCAATGGAACGGCATAATGATCTAATTTGTAGCGACACCAGTTCCATTCAGATTCCGTAGTTAATTTGATTGAGAAGTGATTAATGTGTAGCCGACGAAGATGATTACAAACTGATTTAGATAAATTGATCGAGCTATCTATGACTGAGGATGAAGGAGTACAAATATATGTATATAAAACTAAATACATATTAGGTTTGATGAACAAGGAATAGATATTTATTTTCGTTGTATTCGCGCCCTGGAATAACCTAGTCGTAGTGACTGACAAAACTAAATAAACATTTGAAATGCAAAGCGTGGCCAGCGTGGCAGACTATGGCCTTGTATGGCCACATTGTGAGAAGAGCCCAGTTATGGGTTGCTTTGATGATGTCTTTCTTTGGTACATAGATCACATCCAGGAAATGAACAAAGGATACATTTTATCGCGGTTGATGCTTCCCCTGCGATAATGTGCACGTTTATATGATAAAAAAATTAAGATGAAACTTGATACAGAAATACAAAGTTACAGCCAGGACAAACAAACATACAAAAGTAGTTTAAAGTGGACAAATCGGACCACTGCGGGCCGCGGGTGCTCCTTGTGATGGAGGCCTGGAGAAGACTTCAATGAGCATTGGAGGAGTAGAGGAATATTAAAACATACTACAAATAACGTAGTAAACAGGGGACAAATTTCCTGAACGCTTCCGTGCTTTGGAGGGCACATTAAGCCGTCTTCTGTTGACGTAAGACAGCATTCGTTAAGTCATGCCGGAGGCCTTCGGGTGGCATAAAAGCTTTCGACGCTTAAGTTGGCCACAAACTCTTCTACCAATCCGCATTGCAGGTGTGAAGTGTGCCTCTTCCGTATGAGGAGAGACGCCTGCTCAGTACTGGGCCATCGAAGCCAAACAGGCGGCGTGTTATGTCACCCTTGGAACACTTTAACCAACAACACACGGTACTAAGAAGTTAATGTGACAGATGGATGTTTATTTTAGGGGTAAGGATGTAACTTTTACTATCTATGAACTCTTATATTAAATACTAGCTTTTGCCCGCGACTTCGTCCGCGTGGTCGTGGTGGCGGGTGGTGACCAAAATGCTGCCCTATGCCATATGTGAGTAACTTGCAAATGTATAATACGGTTAATTTAATACATTTTCATACCTGCACTCCGCTTACCAATCGCCTGTACACGTGTACGAGCGCCCACCAGTTCATCATTTTATTATCTTTATATATTATACAATTTTATTTTAGATATTTACATATATAGCCTATATCACTCAGTCATAATGTAGCTTTCTGATTATGAATTTTTTTTTTAAATCGGATCAGTATTTTTTGAGTTTATTCATTACAAACATACAAATATTTTCTCTTTATTATTAGTATGGATTTGCATGCCATAATAGAATATGGCTAATTGTACAATACTAATTATATTTAAGAACCTCCTTCTCTCAAACCATCACGGCCCACTATTGAGCACGGGTCTCTTCTCTGAATGACAAGGTTAAGGCAATAGTCCACCACGCTGGCCAAGTGCGGATTGGCAGACTTCACACACTGAGTTTTGCAAACTCGCCAGCATGCAGGTTTCCTCACGATGTTTTCCTTCACCGTTATAGCGAGTGACATTGAAATGCTTAAAACGCACATGACTCCGAAAATCAGAACTGCGCGCCGTGGGATTTGAACCCGAACCCCCCGAGTAGGAGGCCGAATTCTTAACCACTCACCGAATTTAAGAACCACTGTACCACAATTACGGAAAATAGAACAATCATTTAATTTCAATATCTTCAAATAAATCTGCGATATCACATATCGAACTGTTATACAGTTATGTCACAATAGCTACTTTTTTCTGGTAACTGGTTCTTCTGACGTAAAACAGCGACAGTAGAGAGTACATATAATTCTCACCATTGGGTAATTCCCTGCAGATAGTAGTACCACGGTCTATTTGAACCTAAACTGTAGCAAATATCTTCGTAATTGTAACACGCAGGCTGACCTCCTTTGGGTGTATTAACAATAGTGACAGCTGTAACAATAAATTTCTTTTTTATATCTCTGGACAACTCACACGGCCATCTGACCCCAAAATAAGTGTTAGCTTCTACTATGGTGATCAGACAACTGATAAACACACATACGAGGGCCAAACTGAAAGTTTTTAGAACTGGCCACTTATAAACATTATATTAAAAAAAATAGTTTAAA